>CP099841.1:30829367-31049367 GCA_030062745.1 Capitulum mitella
GTTCAGTCTTCAAAATTGCAGAAAGGCGTTAGTGAAGTACGCCTTTCTGCAATTTTGAAGACTGAACTTCTGAAAGCCATGACGAATGCGCAATCGTTTTCATTCTAAGCAATATCGCCTCATGTTTAAGCCTACACCCATGACGAAAATCTCAGTTACACTGCTGTCGTCTTGCCGATTTACGATTACAAAAACGGTACTGACTCTTGCCTGTTACCATTGGGCACAAACTCCCCGTACTGGGAAATCCAGGGAGAGTCATCGTGCCCATGACCCCCTTATCATTACAAAAAGGGACGAAAGATGTCTCCTCGCCCTTTTTCAGACGGAAACTGTAGACATTTGTTTCTGAAACAAAATTTTGTCCAAGGAAATGCCAGTTTTCGAAAAAGGCGAAACAAAGTGGCCGAAATTCGACAAGAAATCAACATTTCGGGATAGTTAGGTTGCATCGATGAAGATTCCCCCTCCCCCCCTTAGCACATGGTCTGGATCCATGTCCCCGTAGCACATGGTCTCGGTCCGCCAGTGGTTCTGATATGCTTATTTTTTGTCGCTGGGCTCTTGAGATGATAGGATCCAGAGCTTGAGTCGTGTTTAGAATCACACGATGCTGTAGTCTGGACGGATAGCTTGGCTAACTGTTAGTAAGTATCCAGCCACGGCCAATACCGGCCTTCAGTCTTGGAAAGGACACCTAGCTAGCTGTATGAAAGGTTCAGGATTCCGTCACAGGTATTTGTAATGTGCTCTTGAGAAGCTGAAAGTGGTCCATAGGTTACAAGACGTTCGTAACTGCCGTAAAGTAGACCTCGGCGTACAGCAGCCCGAAGAAAATATTCTTTAACCGGAATTACAGGCCTACCGGTCCCAGCGCAGGCGAAAGAAATTATGGCCACTTAGAGAGAAAAAAATCTCGACACGACGAAGAGCGAAATCGTGACAGGATTGACTTTTTCGATTCCTTGACGAAATGAGATGTTCCGGCTTAAAAACAATATTCCAAATGTTATTTTTGCTTAGAGTCCTTAATACCAATGTTCACTTAAGGATATTAAGCATAACCGAACAACATACTTATAGTACTCACAGATAAACACGCATTTCGATTGCAACCATCGCTACGCACCCTCTTTGAAGCGCAATATTCCTGGACGTAGTCAGAGGACCATGCTCTAGAAGTGGCACACCGCCTGGAGACAATCCACGGCTTCTGACGATAATTGAACATATACGAATGAGGTGTGCAAGAGCCATAAATATCACTGACTGCTAACTGATTTAATTTGGCCCCTGAAATATGACTGAAATTTCTGGCGTGAAAAGCGAGAGAGACAATTGATACTTGGGATGGTAGCCTTGTGTTTCTTGCTTAAGTTGCAGGAGAATAAGGTCAGAAATGTTCTAGAAATATATTTGGTGTCAAACTTTACCTGTTGCTGACAAGCTTGGAAGTTATCATGACTCAGCTGACTTCTCCGGCCCATATTTTTTTCATTGCTATCTCCGTGTCTGATGTGTCTGCGTAAGATGAAAGTTCCAATATCTTTTCGTGCAGCTGTTGTTTGCCATCCCCCAGCATCCCACAGTACCAAATTTCCGAATTAAGCCCGGAAATTGCCGCCCTTTAAACTACATACGGGAAAGATGGGTGTTAAATTGCTTGTACGTTGAGTGGTATGTTCAGCATGGCATGCAATATGTCACACAGTACAGACCTAAAAAAAAAAAAATGTGTGAATAGTTTCATGGTAAGATTCGAATCAGACCACTCTTTGCGTAGTGATTGCTAGTTAAACTATCATATAATTTACGTCATAGGACTAAAAATATACTGTAGAGTTTGACTGAGCATTGGTGTTGCAATTGCATAAGGTGTGATATCAGAAAAAACAAAATTATTATATGTCTCGGCCATGGGCCTTCATCAGGGATCCTTGAGGATAAAGGATCCCGGAGCAAGGCCTTTCTAAGGCTATTTCTGCCGTACCTAATTGAGCTAAAAGGTAGTATTTCCTCAACGCCGTTTTCGCAGTTATGTAGCACCTCACATTTTGTGGACTGCGCGGTAAACCTCATCACCTTAACCCTACTCCCGGAGGGCTAGACGGTATGGTCAATTCCCGGCAGGGGGGGGCGGATTCGGCCCCCCTGAGATCTCGAGAACTACTGGTCCGATTTCATTGCAACAAACGGCAATCGATTTGCCGTGACGTGAACTACATTTTTATAAAAAGAAATTTCCAAAATTTTGAAATTTTTGGATACAGGGGCAAAAATGTCAAAATGGGGGGTACTTTTGGATTTCTTATAACTCCGTTGTTTTTCGACCGATTTGAATGAAACCGGCATGAATCGAGAGATGATGGATAGGGCTTTTACCATGGGTCCCCAAATCTGAAATTTTGAGAAAATTCATGGGCGTTCACAGGGTTTCAAAAAAGGAGGATTAGTTTCCTAACAATTGAATGATCAAAAAAGGTAAAAACACTTTTTTGGCTTCTGATAGTCATGCTATGCTAAAGAAGTAAAAATCGCATTACAATGTTTGTATAATGTTAGCATAGGCGGTGTCAGGGACATGAAAAAGGGGGAACTGTCATGGTCACACGTTCTTCAGATCAACTTGTGACCTTTGACCTTAAATGACCTCCAGTGACCTTGGGGTCACTTGGAATGGTCTCGTGTGCATTTGATATTATCTGTGAACGTTTATCATTTCAATTTCCTCTATTTCAAAAATTTCATTTTATGGCTATTGCGATATAGGGTACGCGCACTGACATTTTAGGTCATAGCTTCGTGACCCGGCCTGATATCAAGCTGAAACTTGGTACACAGGTAGAGGGCACCCTTCTACGTCACATGTTTTCTGAGTTTGGCATTTGAAAAAACGGCGCCGAAATTATTGCAAAAAAATAAATTTTGACTTTTGACCTTGACTTGACCTTGTAAAGTGATCGCAGATAAACAAAATTTTATCTGCACATGGCCCAACTGTTTAGCTATACATCCATATAAAGTTTTAAGTTCTATCTTTAAAACTCTGTTTTTGGCAGACATTTTTCTTTTACCCTCAACAAGGCCAAAAATGACCTGAGGTGCCTCCCAAAAACGTTGCCTGACTCCGTCCCTGAGCAAAACGGAATTTTGAAATTTTGTCACAGCGCGTAGGAAGAATACCTAGGAAAAGTCACCAAGTTTCGTGAAGCTGCGTTAAAAAGCCTGGAATTGGCAAGCAAAAAACCCGAGGGGGGGCGGATTCGGCCCCCCTGCCGGGAATAGGGTTGAAGCACTTTGGTCGTATATCAGTTTTAAGTTTTTGGTCTCCTCCTCCTATCAAAAATCCGTGGCGCCGCCCTTGGGCGGCTGCTCCTTCGTGCTAATAATTGAAACACTTAGCAACTATTTCAGCGACTGACTAGTGCTATACCGACTGTCGGATGGGTGAGTTTCAAATGGAATGTCGTCCAGCCTTCGACGAACTGGATTGGCCGCCCAATACTGTGCGTGAAAGACTGCGCCGTAATATCGCCCACCGGACGCCAACTGATTGGGCGCTGGCATTTAGACCAGCGCGGACTTACCAACATTCATGACTGATTTTCAGCTGGTGTTGTTGCTTCTGCTTTTCATCTTATTTTAATTCTCTGAAACGATGCGATAAGCTTTGATTTTCCGGAACGTCAAAAAGCAATTGATTTAGCGTCAAAGGAGCCTGTTAGGGAAAGATAAGGAGAACACAGACTTCACTCAGAAATCCTTGCGTTCAGCGTGGGTCGAGTCCTGTCTAGCGTAGCTGCTGGATGACGAGCAAGACTTATGTCGGGTTAGCCTTAAACCAGTCCAGGGGCATTTTTCCAAAATTTTCCAGGCGATAATAATGATGCCCGACGTCTTCTGTGTGTCATTTTCTTCATTTCACAATTTCTGGCGCAAGCTTTAATTTTTTTGGCAGAGCTTGATCAAATGCGAAATAGGTCAGCACCCTAGAACGATCTTCATTTGAAATGGTGCGAAGCAGTAACAACTAACGCAAGTTTCACATTTGTAACTTCTTTCTTAGGGAAAGAAGTTACACCCGAAACACACCACGGGGAGGAGGAAGAGAGAACCCTGCAGGTGCGTGGGTTAAAGACACCTTCTGTACCCGCGCACTGATGCGGGCGGGGCTGTTTTCGAAATGGAAAGAGCTGAAAGTGTGCCTTGCACAATTTTAGCGAAATGAGATTTCATATACGGCGGTCGCCCAGAAAAGTTCAGATCGAGGTGTTTGTGTCAGTGTGTGTATGTGCTGAAGCTCCGGAGCCCCTCGCGCACGAACGCGCCAGTCGATCGCGACACAAGTGGCATATCTGTGCTTCTGTAACCCTGTTCTCAATCCTTTAATAGGTGAAAACGTAGTCCTCATCCATTTTGTCATTTGTTATGGGCTTTTTCCGGTTCCGTAGCCTTTATGCTTCGAACGGGCATGCTATACGCCCATTTGGATGTCTTATTGAAGCGCGGTGTCTGGTACATCCTATCCCAGTCATTGCAATTCCTTAGTTGCTCATCCTCTACCTTTCCTTTTCCTTAACCAAACCTTTCCCTTCATGAGGCACGCGATACTAAGAATGATGTGCCGTGCCAGAAAGTGGTATGCAGGGGTGCGGGCCAGAAGCTCTGATCGGCTGGAAGAATGCGGGGTGAGCAGCAGGCTTTTGGTCGATTCTGAATTGACTACGTGATTCAGCACTTCTATCGTGGACCGGAATCAGAATGGTTTCAGCTGAAAGCCTAAGCAAAGCAGAATCAGGATTTAATCACTTTCATTGAATCACTGATTAAATCACCAAAGAACCGCCTACAAATCGATTCACTGAAAAAACAGAAGACACCAGTGGCGGTTCGTCTTTAGAAGAAACTGAGGCAGTTCCTCACCAAAAATGTCGGGAAATGTTGAATTAAAGTCATATGTAATATGTGTAGGTATAATAATACCGTTTTTTAAAATGGAGGAATGATTTAACTCGAATAATGAGCCCATTTTTCCCGTATTGTTCAACACAGTAGAAAGCATGTAGGCAAAGACGCCCACCCAGCGCCATACCCCGCTACCCGCGCAAGCATCAAGCGCAGGGCCGTGGAGGCAGCTAGATCACCCACCTCAGCCAACGCTTGAATGCCATGTAAAACAGCGCTCCTGGTGAGCGCCTGTGAAACCGCACTTTAGCCGCCGCCAACGCAGCTGACAGCAGCTTTGGGAGGCGAGACATAGTACTGAATCTGGCCGCCGCCATCGCTGCGCCACCGTCGGGCTCACCGACAAAGGATGCTCGATTGCTCGTGCTAACGTCAATGTTGGCGACAGGAATGTGTTTGCATGGTAACCATTGATTAAGATATGTTAACATTTCGCAGCAGTTTACGATGTCAAACATATGTTTTAAAACTGTGCATAAACGATTCAACAATGACTGTGTGTCCCTAGCAGTATATCCGCCCTTGAAACGGGAGGGAACTTTCCGCCTGTGGCGGAAGGGGAGGGCCTGTGGCGAAAGTGATGTGTCATGTAACATTTCGTTTCTTTTATGAACGTCGATCTGATAAGGGTCGGATATCATTTACGGTTTAATAGTTAGGCAACGCATATGAGACATACAGCCATGTATCAGACAGCATGGTGCAACACTTGCGTTGTGCCTCAGGTCAACGAACGAAAACGAACCGACACTCGAAAGCAGAGTGGCAAATTTGATTTCAGGTACCTATACTACTCAATGACACATGACAAGGTCCCATGTTTGTCAGCCTGCCATTGAGTGGAGGAGGGGCGGTTAACATCCCCCGCCCCGGCGCATTTTGTAGGTATCTCCCAAACGAAGAAACACAGCGTCATGAAACTTCCAGTACCTTTTTACATCAGTTGTGCACATATTGACAATAAGTTGGGAACGAGGTCATCCCAGGCCACGTCCTAATAAGGTCATGAAGACAACCATGTTTTGCGACTCGACGTTCAGTTTTACTTCGCCGCCGTATCCTCGGTGCTTTTAACCCGCGCACGACCGCCGGTCCGTTTCGAACATGGGCGACTGGGGGGGCAGTTGGCCGCCCCCCCTCTAAGTCACGAACGGTTGGTCGCACGATAAAAATAAGCATACCGCTGGAAAGCTTGTGACAAGTAGAGCTCGAAACTGGTCTCATTTTTAGTTTAAGATAATATGTAAGCCAATTTACGCCCTATATATGTTTTCTCATAGCCGACTGCATGAGACCGAGAAATGGCCTGAATCTCAAGGGCTGTGACTAATAACGCATAGGTAAAGGCACCAGCGCACAAGTAAAGGTCTCCGGATGCCGATACACGTCTAATTTCCCCAGATTTGTTCAATATATACGCCAAAACGTTGAGTTAAAGACACGGCAATTCTCCCGCTAGCTGTAGGCGTGCGCCGCTGCCGTATGCAGGAACAAATTGACGGAAACTAATTTTAGCGTTCCTTTATTTTCGCGAAAAAAGACGATCTCTGTAAATTTTATTGATATTTGTGGTTCTTGTGATGGTTTTTCATGCTTGAATTTTGGAAAAATTCATTGGTTACCAACCTACAAAATTGGCGGAGCTTTATTCGCAAGAGCTTGTTTATTTCAAAAATATGCTATTTTTTCACACTTTTTGAGGTTCCTGGTATTACTTGCATCTGTGCAAGCTAGTTCTGCCATTTTCTACCCATTCTGAGTAATTCATCGTCGATTTTGACCGTGGTACATTTTGGCTCACTACAGTTATTCGTAACCTGACCTCAGGTCAATGACTGGAAGTCACTGATACTTTGCCCAATGACGGTAACTATATGTCTGCTTCACTCCACACTAAAAATGTTATGAAATATTCCGCCAATTTCCGAAAAAACGGCGACATGTGTTAAAAATGGGCTTGACCTTAAGTCAATGACCCGGAAAATTCCGAAAAATCTGAGATAGCAGATTTGTTGGATCTATCACGATCACTAGTCCCTGAAAGTATTACTGAGATATCTTGTTTTGCGAAAAAGTTGGAGGGCACTAAACTTTTTGTCTATTTGACCTAACTTAGGTCAGGCATCTGACCTCACCTGAGCTTAAAATTTTGACACAAGATGTATAATTGATGAAGCAAAAGGTACACAAAGTTTCGTGACTCTGTGTTTGTTGGTTCTCTCGCAATACCAGAAAAACCTCTGGGGGGGCAGTCAACTGCCCTCCTAGTCGGGGACGGGTTAAAGTGCATGGTGGTAGTGCCTTGCCTTGTATATCACCACGACCTGAGAGCTCAATATAGAGCAACAATGACCTCATGATAGGTCATCCTAGGCCAAACTGTATTTTTCATTTCCCCGGTCCCCTAAGAATACATTTGACAGCCGAAACTGATGAAATGATTTTCAGGTGCAGCCAAATGGATAATCAAATTGTCTTGGAAGATATTGTATTTACAACTTACCCAGCAGTTTCCTGCAACAATGCAATATCTTTTCTGTAGTGTTACCTTTGGCGGTTTTATGCGGATTTTAGCTTTGTGAGTAAACCGGTGGCGTCCGTTCGGCGCTCAGGATGAACGGTGTGAAGATATCGACCTTTGCAATGTTGTGTAACATTCCGTCAGAATGTGCAACACGGATCAAATTGGTTTATAGGGTCAAGCAAGGCTGGCAGAGGGAGTTCGCTAGCCTGCTCATAATATTCCCGAGTTTGAAAGTACAGAATGCTGCGAAGTAGCATGTGCACAGTAATTGGGGCCATTGCAAGAGTTCGATTGTACCTAACTCTTTAAAAGTCTCTTTTTGCTAATCTTCATGCCAAATGGCACAGGGAACATGCATTGCATACAACACAGAGATAAAATTTGACACAGCCTGTGACTTTGACCTCTGATGATCTTCGGTCAGGTGGCACTCGGAATATGAGACCGTGCTACCGGAGACATATTGCAATGGAAACTTCAGTTCCAATCTGCTTTTCATTGCGATCAGGTAACTCTGGAGAAAATGGTAACTTTTACGTGTTTGACCTAACCCGTGACGTCATTAATGGCGTCAAAATAAAACATGCATATATCACAAGACCGCACGGCTTGGTGCTACTCATGACGGTTTGAGTCAGCCATGTTGGGCGACTAGTTCCCGAGATGGACGGGGGGGACCCTTAAACATCCCCCAAATCAAAGGAAGGAGGCAAAATACCTTTTCAGTGCCGGATTAATTGCCTGATTTCCACGCAGATGTTCAGGGTTGTTTATGTTATCACCAGTTTGAGTGTTAAATGGAAACATTTACATGGATATGCAAGCGTTATGTGAATCGAAACCAATTCGATTCACTTGAGTTTTAATCAGAACTGAGTCGGATATGATCAAAACAACTAAGAAACATGGCTTAAATCTGTATCAGAGTCGGCCATCGTCTCTGGAAATCAGGCCGGGAATAGGTTCCTTTCAGATGAATCGGGCAGAAGCCAGATGAGCAGCTCTGGTTGGTTACTGGGGCTTAGGGGCGCACCGACTGCAGGGTCATTCGGCGCCCAATGAGCAGCTCTGGTCGGCGTGAAAGATGCAGGGTGAACAGCTCTGGTCTGAGGGAGAGACACGGGGTGGGCAGCTTGGTCTGAGGGAGGTCACGTCTGGTCATCAGGTCACGTCTGGCTTCAGGTCATAAGGTCCTGGTGTCCGGCCTGGGCCACCGCCGGGTTCAGACGCCGGCTGCGGGTCATCCGATCCAGCGTGGGACTGCACGCTGTTCCACCCCGGTGTCCGGTTCCGTCAGGCGGCCCGGCCATGCGAGCCCGGCCCTGCCCGACCCGGCTCTCGCCGTCGACCGACTACATCTGCGGTCCATGCTGCGCTAAAAAATGGCCCGCCGGCGCCCGGCCGGGCGTCTGGCATTCAACTCCCGCCGCCGCCGCCGCATTCCAGTCCATCACGGCCCGCTCAAAGGATGGAAACATGTGTTCGATGGAGAGCGGTGATTAGGCCGATTTCGGGAGCATTAGTGCTACCGGGGTGGTCGACAATGGGCTAATTACGGCCGGAATGTGCGTCGATGGATGGCCGGCCGCGCCTGGCCGGTTCGCCCGGCTTCAGCCGGCCTGTCGGCCTCCACAACAGCCGAACAGGCGGCGCTCGGACCACTGCCGATCAGCGCGCCGCTCAGCCGAGAAAAGGCCGGAACTAGATGACCGACCAGCACGGGGAAGGGCCGAGAGGAGACCAGAACTAGACGGCCGAACAGCACAGCGCAGGGCAGAGAAAAGACCAGAGCTGGTCGGCCGACCAGCACATCACTGGACCGGGACGGGGCCGGAGCTGGAGGGCCGAAAGCATTCACAGGAGACAGACAGTTTCGAATTGCAAAGGGATTCAAGATAGAGACAGTTCTGAACGGCCTAGGGCTCTCTACAGGACGAGACAGCGTTTAAGTTTCAGAACTTCCGATTCTGCTCAGCCTGGTAAATAGCTTCACGGCAGCAATGAGCTTAGTCTGCGATATAAAATGAAATGAAATGGAAAACAGCGAAGACGTGGAAAAGCTCAGTGATCCAACCGAGTTCTAGATAAGTTACGAGTAGAGCCAATATTTCTCAAGGGTCGTGGCAAACACATCCCGTTCGACAAAGTCAAAAGAAAGAAAACCAAAGACAAAGAAAAGAGTCAAAGTCGGTTCGCAGACTGCTCAGACCGCAAAAACAGAAACAAAAGATGTCTCCCACACCAGTCCCGTGCACAGCGGCAAGCATCTCACCCAGCGCACTGAGACGACCACAATGCGAATTACAAGGCCGCAATGGGCGTAGGCGATGGCAACGACATACATCCGAAGCATGCGGCGGATTCTTCTTTCTCCGGAGCTGAAAGGCCGGTTTAGGTATTCCCGTGCCGTCGTAAGTACAGTTTAGTTGCCCGTAACCAGTCACACTGCATCATAGCGATACAATTAAGGTCAACAAAACAGGCGGTAACTCGCACGGTCAACACAAATCAGACTGCTCATGGGAATTAGCGATTCCTGTTATGTCACATATACGACAAGATCCTGCAACGGAAAAATAAGCACGTTGCATAACATGAGAAACAAACATGGCCAAGAGTACGGATGTCAATATAAAAACATAACAGGCATTGAGAATATACAGAAACGGAATGGACGTTGGCCCCACCCACAAGGCCACTTGCGTTCCAATGTATCCATGAGCATCTTCATGCAGACGTGTTGGGGCAGTTTGCGTTACGCCACTCGTTGTACGGATCTAGGGCAAACAGCGGTGAGGACCGTGTGGCGGTGGAGAGCGGGTGACCCGGCAGCGGTGAGGACCGTGTGGCGGTGGAGAGCGGGTGACCCGGCAGCGGTGAGGACCGTGTGCTGTTGGAGAGCGGGTGACCTGGCAGCGGTGAGGACCGTGTGGCGGTGGAGAGCGGGTGACCCGGCAGCGGTGAGGACCGTGTGGCGGTGGAGAGCGGGTGACCCGGCAGCGGTGAGGACCGTGTGGCGGTGGAGAGCGGGTGACCTGGCAGCGGTGAGGACCGTGTGCTGTTGGAGAGCGGGTGACCTGGCAGCGGTGAGGACCGTGTGGCGGTGGAGAGCGGGTGACCTGGCAGCGGTGAGGACCGTGTGGCGATGGAGAGCGGGTGACCTGGCAGCGGTGAGGACCGTGTGGCGGTGGAGAGCGGGTGACCTGGCAGCGGTGAGGACCGTGTGGCGGTGGAGAGCGGGTGACCTGGCAGCGGTGAGGACCGTGTGCTGTTGGAGAGCGGGTGACCTGGCAGCGGTGAGGACCGTGTGGCGGTGGAGAGCGGGTGACCTGGCAGCGGTGAGGACCGTGTGCTGTTGGAGAGCGGGTGACCTGGCAGCGGTGAGGACCGTGTGGCGGTGGAGAGCGGGTGACCTGGCAGCGGTGAGGACCGTGTGGCGGTGGAGAGCGGGTGACCTGGCAGCGGTGAGGACCGTGTGGCGGTGGAGAGCGGGTGACCTGGCAGCGGTGAGGACCGTGTGGCGGTGGAGAGCGGGTGACCTGGCAGCGGTGAGGACCGTGTGGCGGTGGAGAGCGGGTGACCCGGCAGCGGTGAGGACCGTGTGGCGGTGGAGAGCGGGTGACCTGGCAGCGGTGAGGACCGTGTGGCGGTGGAGAGCGGGTGACCTGGCAGCGGTGAGGACCGTGTGGCGGTGGAGAGCGGGTGACCTGGCAGCGGTGAGGACCGTGTGGCGGTGGAGAGCGGGTGACCCGGCAGCGGTGAGGACCGTGTGGCGGTTGAGAGCGGGTGACCTGGCAGCGGTGAGGACCGTGTGCCGTTGGAGAGCGGGTGACCTGGCAGCGGTGAGGACCGTGTGGCGGTTGAGAGCGGGTGACCTGGCAGCGGTGAGGACCGTGTGGCGGTTGGAGAGCGGGTGACCTGGCAGCGGTGAGGACCGTGTGGCGGTGGAGAGCGGGTGACCTGGCAGCGGTGAGGACCGTGTGGCGGTGGAGAGCGGGTGACCTGGCAGCGGTGAGGACCGTGTGCTGTTGGAGAGCGGGTGACCTGGCAGCGGTGAGGACCGTGTGGCGGTGGAGAGCGGGTGACCTGGCAGCGGTGAGGACCGTGTGGCGGTGGAGAGCGGGTGACCTGGCAGCGGTGAGGACCGTGTGGCGGTGGAGAGCGGGTGACCTGGCAGCGGTGAGGACCGTGTGGCGGTGGAGAGCGGGTGACCTGGCAGCGGTGAGGACCGTGTGGCGGTGGAGAGCGGGTGACCTGGCAGCGGTGAGGACCGTGTGGCGGTGGAGAGCGGGTGACCTGGCAGCGGTGAGGACCGTGTGGCGGTGGAGAGCGGGTGACCTGGCAGCGGTGAGGACCGTGTGGCGGTGGAGAGCGGGTGACCTGGCAGCGGTGAGGACCGTGTGGCGGTGGAGAGCGGGTGACCTGGCAGCGGTGAGGACCGTGTGGCGGTGGAGAGCGGGTGACCTGGCAGCGGTGAGGACCGTGTGGCGGTGGAGAGCGGGTGACCTGGCAGCGGTGAGGACCGTGTGGCGGTGGAGAGCGGGTGACCTGGCAGCGGTGAGGACCGTGTGGCGGTGGAGAGCGGGTGCCGAGACGAGCTCTGTGCCCTGTCAGTGTGAGGAGCGAAGTCCTCGTTACTGGAAGTTAAACTGATCTGCGGCTCATATTGCTCTCCAGTGGCATGGCCAAACAGCTTCGAATGCATCCGACGATGGTATGAAAGGGGCAACAAAAAAGCAACAAGAAGATATTGCTTTGCTCAGGCCAGACAGCATTCCGCGCATGAATCGGATGATGATTAACGCCTTCAGCATCTGTTGGATGCAACATATGTATTACGATTCCAACCAGATGAACGGAGGTAGTTACTGTCGACGTCATTCACCTCACGAAAATCGTGCAAAATATATTAAACCATTTAAACACCCAACGCAGGTAAGTCGCATCGTCAGCTGCACGGAACGAAGACAAAATCGTGGTCAGAACATGAAACAGATGGTGAAACAGGACGGCACTGTGAGCGGGCTGAGTATTACAGCGCGCCTGGCCGGCCGGCGCCCGGCAGGAGAGTCCGGGTAGTATCACAGGGCGGCGGCGCGGTGGAATGGCTGCCAGCGGCTCGGCCCGGCGCGGCCTGCTAGGCGTCGGGCCGCTCCGGCTCCATGATGCGGCCGGTGGTGAGCGCGCCGCCTCGGCCGGTCCACTCCTCCTTCAGCGCCACCTGGCAGCCGAGGTCCCGCAGCGCGGCGCGCGCCTCCGCGTCCACCTGCCGGCCGCGCCGGCCACGGAGTCAGTCGGGAGCCGTCCAGTGTCCGACCGACACTGGACGGCGTGACACACTGACGTGACCAGACGGCCGGCCCGGCCACGGCGTCAGCCACGAACCGTCACCGCGCCGACTGACACTGGAGAGACCTCGGCGTGACACAGTGACACCAGCAGACGGCCGGTTCGGCCACGGCGTCAGCCACGAACCGTCACCGCGCCGACTGACACTGGAGAGACCACGGTGTGACACAGTGACACCAGCAGACGGCCGGCTCGGCCACGGCGTCAGCCACGAACCGTCACCGCGCCGACTGACACTGGAGAGACCTCGGCGTGACACAGTGACACCAGCAGACGGTCGGCCCGGCCACGGTGTCAGCCATGAACTGTAACCGTGCCGACCGAGACTGAACAGACTACCACGTGGTGATGACACTGCTACCGATATATTTTTCTGTATGAATTTGATCCGAATGTTTGCTGGGGTGTTTGCATGGGTCGCAGCCCGTGCTAAGCACACCTTGTTGCACAGATTTCGACCATTACACCAGATCCAGTAATTCCGTCTAGCAATCCAGCAAAAACGTCTAATCTTGTGGCGAAAGTTTAACGTGCCGCCCAGGGTGCGACACGACCGTGTGGTACTCCTCTTGACTCTCTACTGGCCAGATGCCACCTGAACCGCGAGCCAAATATCCAGTGCCGGGACGAGCTGAGCCTGTCTTGCTGGCACGGAGAGACCAGCGCTCCACCAGCCGAGCTACCTATCACGGTACGAAGGCGTACAGACTGGTACTGACACGGATGATGAGGCGGAAGACTAGCACTAGCCGTGTATGATAAAAAACGCGACTGCTGACTGGAGCTGAACAAAACAAGACACATCTCCACACCAGAAACGTTACCCAGCAGTCAATGGCACGGACCGCTGCTTGCCAACACAAGTTAATCATTGTCCGTATCAAGAACGTTAAGCATACAGCCTGCAAGCTCTCATCACCACTGTGACCGATTGTGGGGCTAGGAACCTTCATCTACTGTGAAAAGCTGAGGTGCTGACCTGCCGTGAGGGAATGACGTATTGATCAGCAGTGAGGAAATGAAGTGCTGACCTCCTTAAATAGCGTCATCCTGATCTTCCGTGAGGAAGTGCTGCGCTGACCTGCTGTGAGACAGTACTGTCCTGACTTTCTGTGAGATAGTGCCATGCTGATCTGCTGTGAGACGGTGCCGTGCTGGCCTGTTGTAAGACAATGCCGTGCTGATCTGTGACGAAGTACCGTGTTGATCTGCTGTGGGGAAGCACCGTGCTGACCGGCAATCACCTGTTGGCCGTGGGCTCGCAGTGCGTCGTTGATGAGCTGCTCGACTCCGAGCTCTCTGAAGGCGGGCCGAAGCTCCGGACTGCGCGACGCCAGGTTCCTGATGGCCATGCAGGCCAGTTTCTGCGGCAGCGGGTCTCCGTCACACGCCGTGACGGCCGTCCGCCCCGTCCGGACGTCACGGCCGTCACGGCTCGGCTGACGGTGGCACCGAAGAGCTCGTGAGCGCGGCACAGACCTGGCTCTCTCGAGCGCACAACCATTCACGGCCTCAACCGTGACAAAACGGAAGCAGAAAATCTGTGCCCGCGACGGAAATTGCGACAAAAACACTTTCATCTGCATTTCTGCACATAGCATGAAACATATCTCTATATATTTGTAAGCCAAGTGAAGTATGGATTCTTACTCACATGATGCAGAATGAAAACAGAAGCTGAACTTCATAATACTATAAAATTTCCACCCGATACCCTATAGCTACAAACTCCGGCGGCAAGGCTGCAAAAAGGACTAAGTTTTTCCGCGGTGAAGACACATCCAATTAGGTAATGCAACTGGATGTGCACCCCACATGAAACTCCCAACAGTGCCGAACACTATTCTCGGGGCTCCTACTTCACAACATATCCGCTCTAGCGCGTTCATGCTGGAATGAATGGCCCTGGTGGATATCCCAAACGCCTTGACCAACTGCCGCCAAGGGACGATGGCCGGATCCACTGGAAATTCTGCTACATTCACCGAAACAGGTTCCCGTAATTCGTTCTCCGCAGTTGCGGCCCAAAGTAACTTTGCTGACTATCGATTCAATCCAGCAGCACCCAACAAACTTCACACGTCTTCATTAGCGTTGCAGCCTTACGCAATGTAAACTACGTCCACGAGGTGTCGCAATCGGGGTGAGGTGCCCATCTGCGCCGGAAACGCGCACAAAAGACTTCCGGCGACCTTCAGGGTTTTCTCAGGCCAGCACAAAAGACTCCACCGCCCTCCCCAGTCGGAAGGAGCCACCCGTGCCGGAACCGCCCTCGAGTCGGAGCGTAACTAACTAACTAACTAACTAACGTAACTCGGAGTTCCCCCGAGTTACGCAGCACGGTGTCTAGTCCTCTCAAAACCGCATTAAAAGGCGGGACGACAAACTGGTACACAGGTCGACTGGACCATCAGCGAACTCAGAGCAAATCTCCGCTACCTCTGAACAGATCACGTCTGGTGAATGACACAACTGGACCGCGCTGCGACCGTGATCAGCCCACAGAGCCGGCGGCAGCACTAACACTACCAGCACTATTCGAGGTCGGGGGTGGGCGGACAAGGTCATGGCAGGTCAAGCCGATCGCCTGTGATCCGTGCAACCGCAGGAAGGTTGGGCACTCTGATAAAAGCGGGTCTGATGATCTCTGGCTACTTAGCGCAGACCCTTTAGTGAGAAGTCCTCAACAGCCACTTTTCACTTTGCACCCCGACTCCAGACACTGATTTTTCTACTTTGATGCATCTGACTTTGACAGCCCAACACAATCTGAAATAGATTGAGAACACAAAATGACGACGGCGCAAAATGCATGCTTCCTTCAGACACATTTCGACGGATGCGTCACACCTAGGCGATCCACGGCCCGGAGTCGTCCCGACTGCCGGTCCGGGCGGGTCCGGGCCGGCCACCGTCCGGAGCCCACTGACCAGCGTTTTCGGCTGACTCCGGTGCTGCTCCATGGCGGCCGCTATGACGGGCAGCAGGCCGGCAGCCGCCAGGGCCTGGGCGTTCTCCCCACTGCGCAACGTCAGCGCTCCGATCGCCGAGAAGGCCGCCTCACACACCAGCGGCTTGGCCTGACAACAGAGGGCGATCACTTCACTACACACCAGCGGCTTCGCCTGACAACAGAGGGCGATCACTTCACTACACACCAGCGGCTTGGCCTGATAACAGAGGGCGATCACTTCACTACACACCAGCGGCTTCGCCTGACAACAGAGGGCGATCACTTCACTACACACCAGCGGCTTGGCCTGATAACAGAGGGCGATCACTTCACTACACACCAGCGGCTTCGCCTGACAACAGAGGGCGATCACTTCGCTTCACTCCAGCGGCTTCGCGTGATAACAGAGGGCGATCACTTCACTATACACCAGCGGCTTCGCCTGACAACAGAGGGCGATCACTTCAATACACACCAGCGGCTTCGCCTGACAACAGAGGGCGATCACTTCACTACACACCAGCGGCTTCGCCTGACAACAGAGGGCGATCACTTCACTACACACCAGCGGCTTCGCCTGGCAACAGACGGTGACCGTCGCACTACACAGCAGTGGCTTTGCCTGACGCCAGGGGGAGGTTAATGCAGTAAGAGCCAGCAATAATAAGTCGGTCGTCGGGTGACACCGGGCGTACCATACGCCATGCACCAGCCCGCTTCGCCCAGTCTGGCACCAATTCACACTTGCATTGCGCGACACTGACTCCCTGGCATATCTCCAGTGGTGGGGAAAACGGCCATCACTGCTCTTAAAGCCAAAAACGGTCTTTGTAGGCTCACGGGTACATCGCCACATCCTAGCAAACGTGTTCAAAAAGCACGCCACCGTCACCGACCCCAAATCAGTTTCATACACGCGGAGATTATACGAGCCTGCAGACTCAAAACTGGTTCCTCGCATACTCAGAACCGATAACACAAACACCCCTCGAACACACAGTAGGTCTTCTGACCTTGAGAGCGTCCAGCGCAGTCCTGATGATATCCGCCGCCCCAGAGTTCATGATGGCCGCTTTCACCTGGTCACTGCCAGCCAGTGTCCGCATGAGGAAAAATGTCCGTCCTACCAAGGCCTGAAACACGGCAGCGACGTCACTGCACCTTCACAGAGACCTGGCCACATCACTGGGCCATCACAGCGACCCAGCCATGTCAGAGGACAATCGCAGTGATCTTAACACGTCACTAGACCGTCACAGGGACCTGGCCACATCACTGGACCGTCACCGAGACTCCGCCATGTAACTGGACTGTCACAGAGACGTCACCATGTAACTGGGCCGTCACAGAGACCCTGCCATGTAACTCTGCCATCACAGAGATGCCGCCGTGTAATTGGGCTGTCACAGAGACCCCGCTCCCGCCCCGTCACAGAAATCGGCCCGATCATAACGTTCCATCTCGCCACTGTGGCACCACGGGGCCACCGAGACAGCAGAACACCTCACACCGGTCACCGAGACAGTCAGCCCCTGCAGTGGTTAAAGTACACTGCTATGCTACAGCATCGCCAGTTGCACCGAAATCCGTCGAACCAGTGTTTGTCACACTAGTCAGTCGGACCAGCGTCTGTCGGAACAGCATCCGTCCGACTAGCGTCAGTCGGACCAGCATCTGTCGGACCAGTCTGTTGGGCCAGCGTCTGTCGGACCAGCATCACTCGGACCAGCGTCAGTCGGACCAACGTCAGTCGGGCCAGCATCTGTCGGACGAGCGTCATATAAGTAATATATATATAATATATAATATAATATATATAATATATAAGTATATAAGCGTCATATCACAGTCGGACCAGCATCTATCAGACCAGCGTCAGTCGGACCAGCATCACGCGGACCAGCGTCAGTCGGACCAGCATCACGCGGACCAGCGTCAGTCGGGCCAGCGTCTATCGGACTAGCGTCTGTCGGATCTGCATCTGTCGGAGCAGCGTCTGGCGGGCCAGCGTCTGTCGGACCAGCATCTGCCTGACCAGCATCCGTCCCACCAGCGTCAGTCGGACCAGCGTCTGTCGGACCAGCGTCTGTTGGGTCAGTGGCAGAAGACAGCGGGGAGCGCGGTCGATGGAGGCGCCAGCCGGCTGTTTCTAGAAGCAGGGATGACGTCAGAGGGTCGTTCCCCAGGGTTGATGGTCCACGGAGCATGTCGGGGAAATAAACACCGGGCCGGGGAGCCTACCGTGTGGCTAAAGTTGCGCCGCATGGCCTCCAACATGGCCTCAATGCTACCACCGTCCGCAAACTGCTCGCAGAACTCTTTGCGGACGCAGAGCTTGGTGCAGGTGTAAATCAGCTCAGCGGCAAGTGCCGGCTCCTCGGCGGAATCTGGCCACAGCGCGGTACAGGGTCAGAACACCGGAATACACAGAGGGGCGTCAGGTCCCTCGAACACTGCTAGAGGGCGACGCTGGGTCACAGCACCGGAACACAAGGCGGGACGTCGGGCCCCAAAACACCGTAAGAGCAGCGCAGAGGGGTATGTCCAGAAGGATGCCCACGGCGACGTTCATCAATTATTGTTACTGAGCCCCATATGAAAGTAGCTGTCATCAAACGCAGCGAGTGCAGAGATTTGAACAGCTGTCACTCTGTGCAATAAGATGGTGAGCTGCGGACTGTCTCTGCTTTGGCTGTTTGCAGAAAATAGTTTCAATTATAAGCGGCCTAATTTGTTGCTTTCCCGGAGAAGGATGCTAAAAAACAAATATCAATACCGATACCACTTCAGGCCGCTAAGAAGTGTCAATGGCGTTATCCATGTTACGTTTAATTCAGGCGAACAGGCAGTCAAATGACTTTTGAAAAGCTGACAGACGCTGGAATACATCAGACTAGACACCACTCTCTTAATTCCCCGACCGGGGGAGGAGGGGGGGGGGGGGGCACCGGCGTGGGTACCGGGCAGACTGCCATCCCCGGCCACACCACCAGAAGACCTCGACCAGAGGCCGGCCACGGGAAGGTGCAGCCCGGCTCGCCAGCGGTCGACATAGGACGCACCCTTCAGCAGCGCCAGCAGCTGCTCCAGCACGCCGTGCTCGGCCACCAGCTGGCGGGCGTGCTCGTGCGCCTGGCCGTACGCTACGCGCACGTCGTCGTCGAGCGTCATGTGCCGGATGAGGGCGCAGACGGCCGGCAGGCGGCCGCCCTCAGCGGCCGGCCGGCGCAGCAGCTGGGCCAGTTCGGCCAGCAGGCCGGCCTCGGCCAGCGTCTGCCGGTTGGCCTCGTGTTTGAGCGTGACGGCCGTGGCCCAGGGCAGCGCGTCGTCCGGCCGGCGGCGCAGCTGGTCCAGCAGGAGGGCGCAGTCGGCCGGCCGGAACAGGTCCGGCTGGCCGTCCTGCAGGGCGGCCAGCGCGCGCAGCGCCGCCGCCGCCGTCTCGTCGGCCTCCAGGCACGCCAGCACGGCTGGGTAGGCGCCGCGCCGGCCGGCCAGGCAGCGCTGCGACAGGCCGGCCGCGCAGAACTGTCGCAGCTGCTCCAGCAGCTCGGCCAGCCGCTGCCGCTGCTCGGCGCTGGCCGGCGTCGCGGCGGCCAGCGCGGCCAGCTCGTCGATCAGCGCCGGCACGTCGCCCGCGCGCTGGTCCGTCACGATGAACCGAGTGTCGACGCCCTGGAACGCCGCAGACTCCGCGTCGGGACGAGAGCGAGGTGCCGGCCTCCAGCCAGAGGTTACAACGGCTCATCGACCGCCGGTCCCCCTGACCACGGCCAGGTTACGTCTGACAATGGTCCAACTCAGACGGACGCCGCCAAAAGGCTGGCCCGAACTCGCGAACATCTCATCAGAAGGAAACTATTCCATATTTTCGTCGACTTCCGCGAAGTTTTCCAATTCCCCAACTTTTTCATCTGAGGCGACTGATCCACTGAAAGTGGCATAATTAAGGAGCCTACGGTGCCACGCAGCTCTGGATGGAGACTATTTACCGTAACGCCTCAGATGGCAGGCCGTGGGACACCGCTCACGATAGTGTAACAATCACGACACAACAATCACAGCCTTCCATCACATGTTCCTGCATATGGATATATGCAGGGACATATGAATAGGAAATGTAACCTGATGACATAATAATAGTAAATGGAACCTGAAGATGGGACGCCATCTTCAGGTTCCATTTACTGGAATCGACATTCACGTGAAAACAAACACATTGCTGAAAAATGTGGCACATCATTACTTCGCAGGGGTGAATTTTTTCACTGTCAATGAGCCGTGCGAATACTGCACCTCGGTTACGACTGGCGCATACATTTAGGTACATTTAATATATAATTAAATATGACTGAACGCTTAAATCAACACAAATCATGTCATATTACGGAGCACAAGGCTGTTTCTTATCACAAAGACTGCAAACTCATTATAACCTGGTGTTTTACACATAGCAGCATTCATCTGAGAGCAAACAAATAACAGGAACAGCACAAGAAGACACCTCCATCTCAGAAAAAACGGTCACGCCAAATGCCACGGAAGGAAAAGCATGTTTACACTGCAGCGGGAAAAAGCGCATCAAACGCTGGAATGCGATCTCCTCGTCACCTGAGTTTTCAGCTGCTGAATGGCATCCGACACAGCCTCCTCTTGCTCCATGCCGAAGTCCTCCATGTTCTCTTTGACGATGGACTCGAAAGAGTCTTGAAACACGGACGGATCCCCTGACATTTTTCGGTCGTCTTCTCCGATGAGCTCTGCAACAGAGAGAAGCACTGCTGCACGATCTGTTCAGAAATCGAGTGCGCCACTGGATTTGACGGCGCTCAGTCCCGCGGTCTGAGCGCGGTATATGATACAGTATATGATACACGATATATGATACAGTGGGAGGTGTGCGATATAGCCACCGTCTACGCCGGCAATCGCATCTTCAGACTCAGAATCCAGGCTGTTTGACGGACCGACAATCGATGTGATTACTTCGGGGCTAATAGGCTATTTGAGCAGCAGTTGCGACAGAGGCCGTCGCGAGCTTCGCTCCAGTTAATGAGTCCGCCGGCTCGGACGTCATGGAATTGATCGCCCGTCACACCCAGTCGTCGGAGAACATTCATCCAACACCAGAGCCGCCAAACGGTCCCCAAGGATTGACTGAACCTGCAAACAATGATATCACACGTCGAACCAGTGGCGCGGCGCCACTGGTCGGCACGATCTGCCAGGATGTCACGATATAACGACGCAAAAAGAAAATAACCAGCAAAACTGAGGCAAACGTGGTCACAGGAAATGTTCCCAACACACACGGCACCGCAAGGAATGACGAACATCATCCTTTGCACAGATTTATAAGGATTTCGGGCACAACGTCGGGCCCACGAGTACAGGTTAAATCAAGCAACGCTCACTTACAAACATGCCCTGCCGTGGGCACACCGGGCAGCTGCCTTGCAGAAACAGGGGCTGAACACCGAATCATTCGATCTCGCAGTACACAACAGAATAATCGGTAAAGAAGCAGAAGAAACTTCTTGATGTCAGACACATGGGGACAATGCTGATGTTTTCGACTGCACAGCGGTGAGAAAGGCCAGCCCAGCAAAGTTCGCATGGAGACGTCACTGCTTTTATTCCGACAAAACCGTGCACATCCGACAGGAACGAAACCATGGACACCAGTGAAAATCACCTTGATATCTGCAAACAGACCGTCCCACTCAGCTGCGCCACTTCCGCCGCCGGGCCCAGGTGGCAGGACTGACCAGGCCACCCCTTCCGCCCGGGCGGCCGACAACCCGCGCGGCCCTCCGCGGCGGCGCGGTCCAGGACCAGCGGTACCTCCGGCGAAGGTCCGGTCGGAGCGGTCCCCGCTGTCGCAGCTCCCACAGCGGCAACAGCGCCACCGGCGACAGCAGCGTGAGGCGCGACCGAACGCAGCCGCCGAAACCAGCGATCCACAGCCGCCGACCATTTGTTTATGGCCGTCTTCGGCGGGTCAATTCCCGGTGACGAATCCTCCAGCCGGCAAATTCCCGATGACAAATCAACCATCGCCTGGTCGGCTGCAGGGTGGCGCTCGACCGAGACAGTGTTTAGGCCATCGCACATCTGTCCACTAATCCCCCAACAGTGGCCAACAGTTGTCCGAAATCAAGCTGAGAATGACATGCTACGGTGGGATACCAAAATCCCTAGTGCCGGAAAATAATACCGCATCTCGGAGTGCAAAGATCTCCGCACAAATCCTCATCCCAGCGACACCGAGTTCAAGAGATTCGGACCAAGTTAACAAAGCGGCGTTATTTTAACTATGGAGTAAATGAAGAGCTAAAGAAAACTGCGCACAAATCAAACACGAACCTGGTGACAGAACACCAAATCAAGCGAAGTCTACCCTTTTATTCCGGTTCCAGTCCCACCTCTTTCCAGCATTCTTTAAGGCGTAGTTCGAAACACCTGCTTTTCCAACGCAAACGAAGTTGCATCTGAAAACCTGATTACCTTAACATGCAAAACAACTGGCCTTAAAACAGTCACCGAAATTGCTGGAATCTCACATCGTTTTATGACAATGAAATATAGCATTATGAACAACAAAGCTGACAATATTTACCAGACTCCTTTAACCAGCCGAATAGCAAACATTAACAACGGCCAAAAAGCACAGTTACACAGTTACAGAGAACATTAGAACACTGCACAAGTTTCAATTAATCCCTTCTGACTCAGTCCCATTTTCATCTGACAAAATAACATGGCGAAAGACTGGGTCTTCAAGAAAGGACACGGCATCGGTTGGCCGTTTCAGCGAGGAAACAGTCCCGCGACACATGGAAGGGTCACCATGCCCTCCAGCACGTCCAGCCAGAGCAGCCTCGTCCGCCAGCCGGTCACAGGCGGCTCCGCTTGGCCGCCAGGCCTGGCCCAGGTCGCCGGTGGACCGCGCCACGGACCGGACTGGATCCCGTCCACAGCCGCATCGCATCGCACAGCGCCCCAAGCTCGGCTTTCGCGCACCGAAACGGAGGGTCGGAGTCGCATGGCGAGCTTCGCAGCTCGGCTCTAGCTGCCGATATTCCCGCGGAAGCCTCTCTTGATGGCTCTGAGCCCAACCAGAAGCTAAGTGGAGGCCCCGCGGCGGCGTCCGGCCGGCCGGAGGCCGTTTTGGCCGGGCCGGCGGCCGTCCTAGGCCGGTGTGCGCCGGCCGCCGGCACAGCGGTACTGACGCCACAGCCGTCAGTCGTCGAACATGCTGCTGCTCGGGCTGCTGCAGGCGCTCCGTCTGGGCTGGCCGCCGTTGCCCACGTGCGTCCCGGCCACCGCCGGGCCGCCGCCGACCTGCCCGGAGCATTGGTGGGCCGAAGCCGGCGGCTGTTACCGCGTGATCAGCCGGGCCGAGACGTCGGCCAACTGGCACGCGGCGCGGCTGTCGTGCGCCCGCCGCGCCGCCGGCGCCGACCTGGCCATCCTCGACACGCCGCGGCTCAATCGGCTGGTGCTGGAGCACGGCCTGCGGCAGGCGGACGGCGAGCTCTGGATCGGACTTTCCGACATGCTGAACGAGGGTCAGTTCCGATGGTTGGACGGCGCGCCGGCCGGGTTCGGGCCCTGGGGGCCCGGGCAGCCGGACAACGCCTCGGGCGGCCAGCACTGTGCCGCCATTTCGCTCTCCAACTACAGCTGGGCCAGGCCGGGCCAGTGGGACGACGACTTTTGCAACCAGATCAAGGGCGGCTTCGTCTGCCAGGTGCGGCTGTAGCCTGGACCAGGCCGCCGGGCGCCGTCACCACCAGCAGCAGCTACACATTTGGACGACGAGCCTTGGTGGTCCGCGCACCCCTGGACAATCGCACACACTACCGAGTCATTTATGCAAAGTCGCGCATAAGAATGCTCTCCATAAGCAGACGGCCGTGAGAGTGCCGCAGTTGTGAGCGAAGAAGGTGCAGTGAGGACTGGCGAAGACAGCACAAGCCGCAGATGAACGAAGCCAGTTAGTGTTCTGAGAAGTGTCTCTGGACGTGATGGTGACTGCCATCGGAACATAACATCACGGATGGCATCTTGCCTTTCCATCCCGACTATTGCAACAAACCCACAAATGGATCCATTCCCTGTTTTGAATACTATCATGAATGGTTTATACAGACATATATATACAGATGTAGTGTAAATATTATGCCGTTTTAAGGTGGCTGATGCTGCTGTCGTAAGGGAAAAGTACGGAAGTAAAAACTTGCTGTTTTTCTTTTTGGTATGACTGGACAGCTCTCAGAGAGACACGTCTGATGACGGCAAAACTGCAACCCGAGCTTCAGAAAAGGAAAAGATTTTAACATTGTTACAATGAAAAAAAAACACTAAGTATCAATTTGACTATAGCATCCATCAGGAAAAACACCGCGAACACTCAGAAATGTACTTCAGGCTTCTCCGTGACCGGCATAGCCACGCACAGGTCTGGGAAAACGTGGTAAAGGCCGACAAAACGGCTTCAAGTGTGATTTCCTAGCGTTGCGCATTTGCTTATCAGCTCGTTCGTCAAGAAAAAACCGCATGTACAGCGGATCTGTCACACATTTTTTTTCCCGAGGACACCTTGCATATAAAAACTGGTTATCAGGTACGAAAACCTTTGAAAATCTTAAAAAATGATTAGATATATTTCTTTACTTGCGGGTGTGAGAGCCCGAATGTTATTTTCAGCAAAAAGTGAATATCGCGAAGGGCACAAATATACTTTAAAAAAGGATTTTTAAACATGAAATTGGGAATACGAATATTTGTCCAGACAGCATTAAGAATCTATTGAAACTGATGTATCCAACCAGCGAAAAGATGTAGACCACGCCATTGTCGCAACCCAAGCGTCGGCGTCACAGGCGTTTTCAACTTTCAACTTCCTTTCGTCCTAGTCTTTCTTCACACAGGGACGACCCAGAGCAAAAGGGAGTGCGGCATGTCAGAAAAGACTGGATGATAGGGCCGGTCCTGGCACTATGTTCCAGTGTCTAGAGTCAATGTCGAGGCGGGCTCTCCACTGTGAGCAGGAGCGCAAGTAAGTGTTAAATGTGGCGGGAAACACTGGTCAGGGAAGGTGGCGGAGTCCACCAAGAAGCGAAAAACACACTAGCATTCGGTCAGCAAAAAAGGAGGGATGTTCGTTTTACCGTTAAGGCATTTAAAATGCCCTGTTTCTTGTGTTCCGTCATCGCCATTTCGGGTAACAGGCAAAAACCGGCGTTAGTTTGGTGACGGCAGCATATGTCCAGTGCGTCCGAAACGCGCCAAATTTTTCCTAAATTCTTCGTTTTTTGTTTCCTTATAAACATATATTACACATTTAATTATATAAATCCCACTAAAATGTTCCCAACACACTTCATTCAACCATTTAAATAAATGCTCTACAATCTCGCTTCCAAATAGACGCTAGGCGTTTTCAAGCGAATAGCGCTCGTATTAGGAGCTACAATGAGCCACGGGGTGCTGGTGATTATCCTGACCTTGCCACCATGGCGTTGCCGAATATTTAGCGCTGGAGCGCTGGAGGATCGTTATTGGGCTGCACAACTCTATGAAACGGCTGTCCCGTGATTGGTGGACCCTCTCAATCTCGGGGCAAATATTACTGCACGGACTGGCACTCAAATAGTGCCAAACACACCAGACATTGATATCTGGCTCCTTGTCAATGGCAGTGGCCTCATGGTCATATTTTCTGATAACACTATGCTCAAAAACTTAAAACCAACCAAGGACAATTGTAAGGAATCATCGTCAGCTGATCCAAAAGTTCGCTGGAAATATCTACCCGTCTGTGGCCGGGGCAAAGTTGAGTAGATTTAGACGACTGCATGCCCGCCTGTTCCATATACACGTTGCGTTTTCGTATCTGTAGTAACTTCAGTTTCATTTCAGACGTTCCTCACATGCCAACATTTTTCAGTTGGCAGCACTGATACCAACACTGCACATTTGTCTCAGTGCCCCATATATGCTATTTTTATGGCAAATAGATTCAGTGGAAATACATTGCAGGTTTTTTTTATTACATTACCAGATGTCCTACAAGTGTATATACCTAAGCTACCCCTAAAATGTATTTTCTCACCAGATTTAGGCCCATTTAATTTTGTAAATCTGTCATCCCCAAAAATCTGACTTAATTTTATTGCCATCATTTCTGTCTTTAACACTATATATATATATATATATATATATATATATATACTTACTTGTCATATTATATATATATACACACACACACACATATATATATATATATATATATATATATATATATATATATATATATATATATATATATATACATATATATTGTACATATGTATGAATGAAAGTTGTCATATATATATATATATACATATATATATATATATATATATATATATATATATGACAACTTTCTGGCAAACTTGACACAATGGTGTTCTTACTGATGGATGAACATTGCTTATGAAGATTAGTGCAGTGGTGTGAGCCTTGGAACCAGGCCACAAACAATGTCCAC
The DNA here is from genome assembly GCA_030062745.1 of Capitulum mitella. Taxonomy (NCBI): domain Eukaryota; kingdom Metazoa; phylum Arthropoda; class Thecostraca; order Pollicipedomorpha; family Pollicipedidae; genus Capitulum; species Capitulum mitella. The sequence goes on from CP099841.1 coordinate 30,855,696, forward strand.
AAACAAATGGGCCACAAACAAAGGTTCACAAGATATGTGGGACAGTCTCAATTTCCCCCCAAAGGGGGAGCATGCTGAGTTACTTGGGGTTGAAAATATGCACCTACATACCCCTAAAATATGACTTATCACCAAACTTAAGCCACTCTGTTTTGTAATCCACAAAAACCTGGATGAAATTTTTGCTGTGTTGCTGTAGTAAAATGAGCCATATGTGACACACATTGGAAAAACTTTGCGAATCATCTTGTTCAAGATCCTGCTTGTGGTTGCTTGCACAACCCTATAGCCAGAGATCCATCAATCAAATTCAAGTGATGAGACAAGAAATTGCACATTAGCTCAAAGCCTTCTGGCTAAAGCTACTTGCACTACTTGCACTGAAACAAGTTAGCCTACTACAAGCAACCACAAACCAGATAGCACTGCAGTATTGAAGTCATGAGTTGTTTTGATTTGCTTAGGTGAAATATTTGATGCAATGTAAAATATTGTAGACTTGTGCTCTATACTAAAAATTTAACATAAAAAATATCTTTGAAATCTCATGTGCTTGCACATGCTTATAGCCATTCTCAAACAACATCTGTGTTAGGATGCAACTACGCACACTGCGCAACCACATGAGCAAGACCTCAAACATGTCCAGTGGCACCATTACTGTTTGTCACTATTTCATTTTAGACAGATTAAGATAATGTTAAAGTTTGTAACAAGACCAGCTGTGCTGCCCCCATTTTTTAAAGTGTGCCCCAAACTTGGCTTCTTGTCTCAGCTCTGCCCTGATGAGATCCAGTTAAAACCTGCATTGGTTTGCAGACTGGCATGAATTCAAACTCCCTGTCGCAAAACATAAATTTTCAGACTAGAGTGTGGACCTTTTCAGCTTGACTTTGGATGCCAGCACAGGTAGCTGTGTAGTGGTTTGAAACAGGAAGGACTTTTTCTTTTTTACTTCTGTCATTGTTTCACACTTTATTTCACCACTTCACTCTTGTGAGGCGAATGGGCTAAAGGTAAGTTTCTGCCCGACGAAATCGCAAACAACCCTTTGTATAACTGCCACCAATGTAAAGAATGTATCATCCTGTTTCTAACCGTACTTTCCACTACTTGATTTTCTAAATAATAACAACAAAATCGTAACGATAACGTACCACACAGTAATACCGTGCTGCAGTCGACTGGCGGAGAACAACATTATTCCGCAGCGGAAAATGTAGTGCCGCCAAGGTTAAGGTTATTGACATCAAGGACGTGTAGACCCTGCATGCATCTTCAAGCGATTAATGACGTCATATATAGGAAAATTCTATTCTGTTGCCACAAACAGAACTTGGAGGAACTGCTGAATTATTACGCCGTTATATTATTGTATTAGATAATTGTTGGGATGTCTGATATCAGTATCATTACATTATGACATTTAATACTCGTTAGATTAGGTTGCTAGGTTAGGTTGTGCTGGGCTAGGTTAGATCAGGTTAGGTTAGGTTAGGTTAGGTTTGGTTAGGCTAGGTTAGGTTAGGTTAGGTTAGGTTAGGTTAGGTTACTATGTTAGGCTAGGGTAAATTTTTATTTATTGTTTTATTTCACTTCCTAATATTTTCCAGTTTTGTTCCGTGATTTTTTCTGCTGGGCTACGTTAGGTTAGGTTAGATTAGATTAGGTTAGGTTAGGTTAGGTTAGGTTAGGTTAGGTTAGGTTAGGTTAGGTTAGGTTAGGTTAGGTTAGGCCAGGCTAGGCTAGGCTAGGTTAGGTTAGGTTAGGTTAGGTTAGGTTTGGTTTGGTGAATATGTTAGGATAGGGTAAATTTTTATTTATTGTTTTATTTCACTTCCTAATATTTTCCAGTTTTGTTCCGTGATTTTTTTCAGATATTTTATTTCACTGCTTTTTGTTTTTGTTTTGTATTTTTCAAATTGGAACTACGCTTTGCCATCTTTGTAATATTTTTACTTTTTTATTATTATTGTTTATTATTATTATTACTGTTATTATTACTATTGTTATTTTTACAACGGTTAACTTTTTTATTTTAAAGATAATTTATATCACATTAGTTATTCCCCCAAAACTTTTTTATTACCCTTGATTGGACCTTGAGTCCGACCGATGACCAATCAGCGTCGAGATCTCACGTAAACAAACTATTTAACGCAGAAACGTCAAAAATCCCTATGCCAGCGTCTGGCGGTTAGCAAACCAGTGACGACGCAATCTGTTTCGGGGGAAATAATGTGTGTTTCAGGTTTTTCCGGCTGAAATCATAAATAACACTTATCAATATTGCATTTGAAACGCCATGCAACCACTACTACGATTATTTTCCCCGGAAGTAAGCGCTCGGGCTGAATCTTACTGTTGACCAGTGCATGCAGCATCTCAAATGCCATGATGGAAAAAGTAATGAACATTCTATATGTGACCACCCTCACAATCAAAGTGGACCATAACCAGGATAACCAGCAGTACCTGAGCCTGACCCAATTAATTTATGGGGAGAAAAGTACAGAGAGGAACCAAAACAACAAACCAAAAAATTAGGCAAAAAGAAGCACCAGCTCAGGGAAAACAAAGCAAAGCCAAGCCAGTGCCAACATAATGTAATAACATAATGTCCTAGCAGTCCCTTTCCTGTGTACCCCAAGGAAGTTTCGAATACTGCATAAAGGTGTCCCATGCTTGGTTATGCTGCCCCAATTTTGATGGTTCTGTCTCATTCTCTTAAGTTGCCCAAAACCTGGTTTACATACTTAAGCCTATCCCAACAAAATCTTGTCCACACATTTTAAGCAAAAAAATTGTCCCCACAAACTAAATAGCTTCTGTATTGCTATGCCAAGTGTAGCAGACTGGCAAAATGGCTATAACCACAACTGTGTGCTAAATATTCCATGACTGACTTACCACTGTAAGGAAAAACATAATAAGTGATGGGAATCTGTTACTTAGTTATGGCTAAGAACAGAAATATTTTCCGCAATGTGCCTGGCAAGAAAAACACCTCAACATAACAACATCCGCAATGAGCGACAGTTATTTCACAAAGATGAGGCATTCCGAGACAGCCCCTCTTCGCCAATGAAATGTTGAATCCTACACAGGACGCCGTGACCCAAAAGCAATAAATAATGGCTCACTCACAGCCCCAGCTCCGTTTCTCTTCTCAGGACAATACGCTTGCCGCAAACTGCACTACAAACTGCACCCACAACGTGTGAGTTACCTTCGCTACGCCCATAAGCGGCTCGACAGTTCCAGGAATAATGTTGCCGGTTCCACGCCCTGTTTACAAATCCGTGCTATGAATCCGGTGCGCATTGATCGCTTCGCTCCGTTGAATGCTTCCATATTGGGGAAAAGAACATAGGAGGTATTCCATGTGAGGTCGGCTAAGCGGACAGCACAGCGTAGACTGAAATTGTGATAAAATTTTGTCCGGAGGTAATATGTGGCTGGGATGTCAGATTTCCAATTCTTAGCTCGGCCTGACGAGCAGTTTTTGCGATAGAGCAGCTTGAAATTTTGAAATCTGATGGTTTTTGGCCAAACCATTGATGAAATAATATGTAATATTTCAGCACCCAATGATAACGTTTTGAAAACCTAGATGGCTTTGTGAGGAAGACGAAATACTGCGACGTTCTGCTATTCGTACTTTCCAAAATTTCTTGCTGTTTTTAATTGATTTTGAAACTTACTTTCAAAGTCAAGTTTTGTTACAGTGGCCAGTTATTCCGATTAAGATTATCAATAGGTTAAAATCAAAACCTCTTAAAGGTTCTGATTCGTTTTAAATCGAGAAAAGTTCCCAGTTCTTGTGTTTAAGACTATACACAGACATATAATTCACGACATAGATATTGACTGAACAGGGGTGTAGGCAGGATTCCGCTCAGGGGGGAGGGGCAAGGGGGTCAAGGGGATCCTTGTGGTCAATGGTGAACCTCAATAGGAGCGGATCCAGGATGTCGCCAAGTTATTGGGGAGGGGGCAATGATCAGCGCGGAGCTCACTCCCGCCCGACCCCCCATTTTTCGTTTTCAGATATGAAAAACGTTGATCCACGCGAATCCAGGGGAAATCTTTTACGTAACTTTGCGTTTTTTACCGTATAAAGCAACCAAAAAATTGGAGCGATCCACCTTATTTCACAAAATTTGCATTTATTTCCTTACAAAGTAATCGCAATGTGACAAAAATAACGGATCCGTCTCTCCATCCATCTGGAATGTTGTATCTGTATCTGTTCAAGGAACCCCTCTGTCACTCCCCCTCCCCCCCGATCTAGTTTCTGGGGACTTTTTCGTCAGCGTAGGTTAGGGTCTCTCTTGCAAGTACAGCTTTATTGGTAGACTCGGGCCGTCTCCGTGTAAGGCCCTGTGGTGGTCTCAAGCTCCATTTGCAGTTTCACATGTCCCTCGGGACGTCCCAAACGCTCCTCTGACAGTTTCAGGGGCACCTCGGACAGTTTCAGGGACCCATCTGGCAGTTTCAGGGAGGCTTAAACCATCCTGGGTTCCCTCCTGTCGTCCCAGAGACATTTTTGCCGTCTACGAGAGCCCTCAGGCAGTAACAAAGGCCGTCCATAAGTCTCTCTTTCTCCCTTCCGTGACAGAGACGCCTCTGGCAATCCTCTTGGTCCTTTGGCTATTTCAGGAGCCTCTGGACGTCTCAAGATTTAATAGTTTTAGGGGGTGCCCCGTTGCCCTGGGCGCCTCTCTTGTCGTCTCCGTGGAACATTGTCGCCGTCACAAGGGCCCTTTGGCAACCTCAAAAAAGAAACTTTTGGCAATTACAGGGCTCCTGTGCAGTGTCATGGGCCCTCTGAACTTCTCCGGTGGTCTCTACGGCTGTCTCAAGGATCTGTGCATTTGGCAGTCTTAGGGTCCCTCTAGCCGTAACAGGAACCTTTATGGAGGACCCTAGGCGCTTCAGGGTCCTCACTGGCAATCTCAGGAGGACCTTTCCCGTTCCAGAAACCCCTTAACACACTTGGGGACCTTCTGGCCGTCCAGGGTCCCCATAGTTATCTTAGTCTATATCTATCTCCCATACTACCATCTTAGAGGCACTCTTGTCGTTTCCGCCCCGCCGGGCCCTTCGACGTTTTTGGTTGTCTCAGGGGTCATTTGCCGTGTAGGGGCCATCTTGCCGCCTCAGGATCCGGCAGAATTCCCTCGTGCCCCCTTACGCCAACAAGAACCCCTCAGGCTTTCGAAAAGATCAATGTAGCCTGTTTGGGGCCCCTCTCGAGGTTGAGGTCACCAATGAATTCCCGTTCAGGGGGTCCTTCTGGCTGATCAGGGCCTCTTTTTGCCATGCTACGCGCCCTCTTAAGCTCTTGCCGGGTCAGGGGCCTCTCTGGTACTTCAAACAGTCTCATGAACCCTTTACCATTTTGGCGTTCTACTTGCAATCCCAGGGTCCCTTGGAGAGTTACATGGGCCCTTCTATCCATCTTAGGACCATCTTACTGTCAGGGTCCTCAGTCCTCACCCCCCTCCCCCCGGCCTTCTGACGGCATCAGGAACAGTCAGCTTTTCACACAGGTCCGTAAAGTCCATTCGGGGGCCGCTATGGCATTCCAGGGGCCCCTATGCCGCCCTACGGACACAGTCCTCATCTTAGCCGTCTCAGGGTCCCTATGACCATTCTGGCGGTCTCAGTGGCACTCTGCCGTGTTGGGGCCCTGTTGTGGTCTCAGGGGCCCTTTGGGAGCTTCATAGGTCCCTATGCATCTGAAAGGCCATCTAACATTCCCTGGAGGCCCCCCAGACTACATCAAGAGCCCGTCAGGTTCGTACATAGACCCTGTGAAGCTCATACGGGGCCCCTTCGGGCCCCTTTTGAGTCTGAGAGGGTCCGGCTCCTGAGACATCAGGGGAAGGGGACGATTGCCACCATCACTTCCCCTTGCACCCCTCGTAATCAGTGGGGCCCCATGTAGTTAAAATCACTGTCGGCTTGTTAAGGGGCACAGCTGGAATGTAAGGGGTGTCTATGCAGACGCTCTTGCCGACCTGGAGGTTGCCCTTTACAGGTGGGCGGAGGCATCTTTACAAGCAAGCTGGGGCCCCTGCTCACCTGTAGGGGAGATGGGGGCATTGCCTTTCTGTAGAGGGCCCCTATCCGCTTATAAAGGGACCCTGTCTGCCTATGGAGGCAGGGTCAGGGGCCTTCTTACAGATCGAAGGAAGGTCCCTCCAGAGGCCAACAGGAGCCCTTTATGGGCCGGCAGGGGGCCTTCCGCAGACAAGCAGTGAACTCTTCTTCAACCAAGCAGGACCTTGCGTTTTTTAGGATTGTAAGACCTTTATAATGCTTAAGATATCCTTACTTTGCTTTCACTGTCTGTTTCGGACAGCCTAAGACTCCCTGCAGGCGCTTAACACTATCCAAACAACTGTGGCCTTCGACCCCAGGGTAGTCCGCTGCCACTGGGAGGGCTCTCCCGGCCTCCAGGGATGGCCATGGCCCCTTTGGACCCCTTGGCTGCCCCACTGTGACTGGAAAATATTCCCGTTGGATATTGTCGTACATTACCGAACGGCAGAGTCAGAGTCTCTGTCGTACGGCAGAGAATGGCGTAAAAATTATAGGTATATGTGGTTTGTGGTCTACGTGTCAGTTTATCACGTGCTGCTGTTATGAATAAACATTAAACAAAAATACAGGTGCAAGAAATGTTCGGTGCCGTTCGCGACGGAACCGACCGCAAACTTGAGAAAAGCCAAGTTTCCAGTCGTTGCCGTCGCAGAGTAGGAATTGGGCAGGCGGTGCGGCGAGTCCAGTCGACCTGGGTGCCGAAATGGGCAAAGAATGGAATGTGATGGAAATGATGATTAAGGATGGAAATGTGACTAGTTTGTATACTTGTCATCATATCATCATTAAATACTCTTCGTAGGCTAATATGATGACTGTTTGACACTGCAGCTTCAGACCGGTGGCCATTTGTTTCGGAAATATTGTAGGTAACACAGATTGAGCTGTGAGCAACTTCCGACTCAGGATGGCATCAGATATTATCCCTGGCACGCGGAAAGACCTGACGTAACCTTCTGGATCGTTTCTTAGCTCTCCCCCTAGTGAAGCAAATTTTCCGTCCTCTTCCCGGCGGTCGATAGTGACATCTCTGACACTGCTGATGTGTTTGCACACATACCCTCAGGTTTTTCAGGATAACAAAAAAGCGGCGGCGCTGCGCGCCGCCAAATTTTCGGCATCTTTTCTGGCATCTGTTGCGCATGTCATGGACAAATATTAACCTTTGGTCGGGTCAGACAACTGATCTACTTCAGGTTAAAGGGATCCATGTCAAAGAAGCTTAGATCGTTAAAGCATTAAGGAACTGAAAGATGCCATATTGAGTTGTGGTACATGACCTTATCATGCCAATGCTTTTATCTTGGAATTTCTCGAACAGGTTACTGTTTGCTTTACCTTCTTACGCCAAAGGCTAATAACCTGAGGCCCAGGAAAGTTTTAATCATTTTCGAAAGATTTATTTTCCGTAATTTTACTTCTTCAAAATTTTTATTTCGAGGGTAATGTCTTAGCACAGCATCATGAGCACAAGTGACAAAAATTTGGTTGACCTCAGACAGTGCACATGAGGTCAGGCCGAGGTCAAAGTTAGTTTCCTTTTCATCTCGCTTCTGAGTTAATTGTGAGCATTTTTGGTAACATATTTCAGTTGTATGAAATGAATTGCCTTGTTCCCCCAAACAGCCCCGATGTATACCACCTTCACGCATTTTAGGGAGTCAGGGTCACTCAGGGTCATTCAAGGTCATCTCGATTTAAGGACCTATTTGGACCAAAAAGATTTAGTTAGCATGTTGAAAACGCACGGAAAATACTGTTGGCCTTTTGACGTATTTAAACATACAAGTATATAAACACGGGGTGGTGGTGTGCCTTTCAAGCCACGTCAATTACAAAGGATGTGTGTCAGATACAACGACGTCGTATCTTCTTGCAAATTATGCACATAAATATGCTTAATTAGCTATAAAGAAAGCAGTATGTTGTCTCCTCCTCTGCTGGCACAACTGGGCTGGCAGAATGAGAAAGCAGACAGGCTTCACCTGCCACTGCATCGCGCAGGCGAATGGACGCATTGCAAGGCCACAAAATCTATTTGCTGTGACAATGATATCGTTAAGGATTACTGGTTTATTATGTATGACGTAAGCTATGGTTGCACTTGATGTAGGCTCAATCCAACGATGTTTTTATTTTTTTCTTTGGTTGCGGTTCGCGACTTAGAAGGAGGGTGTTCAGACACCTTCTGGTACGGGAAAAGTGGATCCGGCCATTGGTGCGGGGCCGGTTAAAAACAACGCAAAATCTTCCCAGTCAGCCCAGTCATTAGTCTTTACAAATCTTGTACGTCAAAACATAAGTAAACAAACGAAACTGACATGTATAATCAGCTGAACGCAGTCAGCTGGCAACTTTCGGTCGAGTCCTCCCAGGTGTCACGTTATCGAAATCTGGGTGGCGTCATTTCGTTCGTCCGTCGATTCCGCGTCCGTCGAGTCCGTGACGGATTACCGCTCGTGTGAACTGAGCTTAAGCGCTGCATAGCCCCCGCAACGTACTTACCTGTGACGTGTAATGTGGGCCAAGACCATGCGGCGCGGCCATCTGTCGTGAAGAAAAAATATAACTACATGTCCACAGCGGGTAACAGATGACGATAAACATAATGAAATTGCGGAATGTGTAGCCTGAAAGAAAATAATGACCTCGGATGTTCAGAACAGTTTTTCCCGATCGCTCATACTACTTTTTGACGGTCCAGGTCGAAAATCCCCGAAAAGGACGTTTAAGTTTAAAACTTCACGATTTTGACGTGCAATGTGTAACATTAATAATAAAAATGAACAACTTCTCTCGATTTAAACAAATCAGAATCCTTTGGAAAGCATTTTACTTGAGAAAAGTTTCATTCGGAATCACTGGCCTCACCTTCGAAATTTGGCCTTCAAAATTGGTTTCAAGGCCGAATATAACCAAAATATTTTTTGCTTAATGCGAATATGAGAAAAGTGCAGTACTTCACCATATCACAGCCATATATGGTTTTAAAAATCTGACCAATGGTTACTGAAATAGTGCACATGATTTCACGGAAATCATCAGATCTCAAAAGCTCGAATCGTTTTATCATAGACCAAGCTGAGAAGTGGAAATATGAAATCCCAGCCACATGTTACCCACCGGACCAGACTTCACCAAAGTTTGATTGTGGTGACTTAATTATGGCAGATGCCTGGTCGATTGGTCCTGGAACGCCCCACAGGATGTATTGTTATATAACGTATTGTTATATCGCGGCACCAAATAGGCACATCCAGCGGAGAACTCTGCAGAGGAACCATACCCGTTTGCTCCCATACTTCGCGCGTTGTAAATCCGGTGGTGCGGCACTCGGTGTGTCTGCTGTACAAGATGGGGCTCTTGAACAAGGCGTGTATTTCGGCACACTTTGAACATGCGATGTCCGAGGTCGTCGCGATATCCACGGTGAGAGAGGTTCACAATTGTTATGCTGATGCAGTCTCTCATCACGAGATACCGTAAGCGCGGGAGCCATGGGGCCAGGAAAGGTTTCAGCCCCCCCCCCCTCCAACCTTTTGAGATATAACATTGACCTTATGGGTGATGAATGGAAAGACTTGACCCAAAATGCTCCTCGCCTCCTCCCCCCAAACTGAAGAGGAGATCCCTAGGCAAAAAAAAAAACGCGTTTTTGCGTAGGGATCATGGGCGTCACCACTGATGAAGTTACTTGGGTCCGGCCCCAACTGAACTTTTTTGGCGGGCTCCGACCCCCAAAAATTCGAGAGGGAGGGGAGGTCCGTGGTACCGTCAGGGATGGGCTGTATCGGCTGAAAGGGGTGAGACCGTATAAACAAATAAACAATAACGCAGGTACCCGCATGTACCTTGTTCCCCTCCCCATAGCGCTAAGGCATTTTGCGTATGGTGGCTTATCCCCCCTTCCCCAGATCTCGAGAACTGTCCTTCCGTTTTCATCGCAACCATCGATTGTCGATGACGTAAACTATATTTTTATAATACGAAGTTTGAAAAATCCAGAAAGGATTTTCTGGATTACGATGGAAAAATGGCATTAACTGCATTTGTATAAAAAGGAGTTTGAAAAATTGAGAAGGGAGCGGATATAATGGGCAAAATATTCAGAAGCGGTAGTGTTTTTACTTGTTATTATACCGCTGTTATTTGACTGATTTAGATGCAATAGGTTTGTGGCCGATTTTGCTTGTTCCCAAGCTTTTCCGATGGAACTGCAGATCTTGATTACAAACATGCCATTCGAATTGCTTTACAAATCTAGTTCAGAAGATATTCGTACCGGAAGGTACTGGAGCCTCCAAACGCGCTCGAGACTTGTGTGTCAGTGATCCCATGCGTCACAGTGACGTCACAACATCCCCAGGCGCAGGCGAGTTACGTCGGCAGTCGGCCCTTTCGCGTCGTATTTCGGTGCTACGTCGCCATCTGCTCGCAATGACGGTTCCCGCGGTCCCGTTCTAATGGCTGCTCGACGGAGCTGCATTTCACATGTGCCCATCTGGACGGCAGTCGTCTCCCCAGTCATATCCTGCAGTTTCTGGTTCCCCGGCCACTGACGGTGCGCAGGCACGAGTGGCGGAACGTGGTAAGCGCTCGGACACAGCGCCTCTGATTAAACTCCCAAAATAAAATGGTTTTCATATCACTTACAGCAAATTTCAGTTCAGCGATGGCGTCGACGGTGCTCAAACCGCACGGCGTCGAGAGATTGAGACGAACATTCGCAGGCCGTTTGAACCCGGCAGTACTTAACAGGCCTATAAAAACCTTTCGTGATATTGTTTTGTCATTTCTGGAAACAAATTCGAAACCAGAAGGCAGAATTTGTTCTGAGTTGCCGGTTTTCACACATCATACACTTTAACCCGTTCCCGACTGGCGAGGTGACCGTCCCCCTGACGTTTTTCTGGGATTGCGGGAGAACGAACAAACACAGCGCCACGAAATCTCGCGTGCCTTTTGTTTCATCACTTTTAGACCTTGTGCCAAAGTTCTGACCTCAGGTCAAGTCAGGTGTCTGACCTACGTCAGGTCAAACGGACCTATGTCCAAAAAAGTTTAGCGCCCTGTAACGTTTTCGCAAAGCGAGATATCACAACAATACTTTCAGGGATTTGTGATCTTGGTAGATGCAACAAACCTGCTATCTCAGATTTTTCGGAATTTCCTGGGCCATTGATCTAAGGTCAAACCTATTTTTAACACGTGTCGTCGTTTTTTTCGGAAATTAACGGAACCTTTCATAACATTTTTAGTGTGGAGTGAAGCAGCCATCTAGCTACCGTAAATGGGCAAAGTATCAATGACTTCCAGCCATTGAATTCCAGCCATCCAGCCAATGACCAAAGACTGTCGACACGAATAACTGTTGTGAGCAAAATGTACCACCATCTAAACTAGCGATGAATTACTGAAAATGGGTAGGAAATGGCAGAACTGGCTTGCACAGACGCAAGTAATACCAAGAACCTCAAAAAGTTTCAAAAATTGCATATTTTGGAAATAAACAGTTTCTTGCGAATAAAGCTCCTCCAGTTATGTAAATTGGTAAGCATTGATTTTTCCAAAATTTAAGCATGAGAAACCATTACTAGAACCACTAAGACCAATAAATTTACATGGATAGACTTATGTCGCAAAAATAAAGGGACGCTAAAATTAGTTTCCATTAATTTCTTACACCGTACGGCTTCGGCGCTCGCCGACAACCGGCGTCAAAATTGGCGTGTCCTTAACTCAACGTATATATATGGCGTATATATTGAACAAATCTGGGGAAATTAGACGTGTATCGACATCTGCGGAAATTCACTTGTTCGCTGGTGCCTCTACCTATGCGGTGTTTGTCGCAGCCTTTGAGATTCAAGTCGTTTCTCGGTCTCATACAGTCGGCTATGAGAAAATATATATGGGACGTAAATTGCTTACATATTATCTAAAACTAAAAATGAGACAATTTTCGAGCTGTACTCATTACAAGCTTTCTAACAGTGTGCTTATTTTCATCGTGCGACAAACCGTTCGTGAGTTAGAGGGGGCGGTCAACCGCCACCCTGTCGAGCGTGATTGTCTCCAACCGACGGTCGTGCGGGGGTTAATGTGTACTTTATCGTCAACGTCGTTCTTAATATGACCACTTGACTGAATTTATCCCCCTTTTGCCAAACTCCGGGTACGTGGCTATGACCAGGGTGCTCAGAAAGTACTGCAGGACTCTCATTAGCCAAATATTCTCATGACAGGGAGCCAAAACGGTCCGAGAGTGCGGGAAGATTGATACAAAATGTCCAGCGCATGTAGAGTGAGCATCATGACTGTTTAATCATGCAAGTGACGATTTAACCCTTGCCAGCTTTCTAGTTTCGCTACCTTGACCATTCCACGAGGGGGGGTGATGTGACCCCTCACGTGTTTCCACATCTGACATGCTTAGCGAAAAATAAAAAAATCACCGGTATATAGCCCTTACTTTTTTACAAATTTTACTCAGGTCACTTCGAAATCTGTCAATGCTGACCTGTCAGATCACGTCAAACGGGGGCAGATTCAGTTTTATGCAATTTGCACCACCCTTTCAGGCATTCACGAGACAACGCTCTATAAGGTCAACGTAGACCATAATGGTGTCCAAGTGGTCGGCCTAGGGATGTTACATGAAGCCATAAAAGGTCGCCACGACTTAAACTTCGAGTGACCTTGAACCGGCCTTGCACTGTGCCGCAGTATTTTCGTTGCATGGTAAAAGACCAAGTCCTGTCATTTAAGACGAACTCCTGAACACGACCTGACATGACCTTGACCCTGAATGACCCATGCCCGCTTTTCCATATGATGAACATTCCATATTCCATCCAGAAAACCATATGATGCCTCAAAACACGCTTTGAAAGGATAGTAGCAGCAGACCACTATTTCCACTGAATGTGACCCGACGTAACCTTGACTTTAGATGACCTGGGTCGTGAAGTGGGTATGAAAGGTCACCTCAGAGCCGGATAATAAAGGACCAGGAAGGATAATAAAGGATCTAGGACCAGGAACAAACAACAGTCTGAAATCAAACCACCTCTAAAGAAGTTTTTGAACGGTACGGTTCTGATTTTCGACATTTGTTATCAGCGACCCTCGAGACGAGGTCCAAACTCAATGACCTGAAATAACATCAACTTGAAGGCTGCATGGTGTGTGCAAAAAGGCTCAAAACTCAGGTAGCCGAAATTTCAGCCTGTTTGGCCGACCGGTTCAGCATCTATCCCCAAAAAAAACGGTGGGGAGTTGCACCAATCCCCCCGGACTGGCGAGCGTTTGCGCTATGAGAGCTAACTGGAGATGGCTTTGTGTTGGTTCTAAGGCAATGGGAGGGTCTACAAAATGACTGGCCTTCCCGTAGAGGTGGCAATTTTGCCAGTGCTTCGTCATATTTTTTTGGACTCCCTGACTACAAAACTACGCAGGGGCGCAGCCAGGATTTTCTTAATGGGGGGAGCTCAATATGAACTGAAATCACACGGAAACCACATACTGGAAAGACGATGTGCAATGGTTTCCATAGACCATGCCAGCTTAAGGGAGGGCCGGGCCCCTTAACCCCCCCCCCCCCAACATTACCGATTTTCACAGCTTTATTCGGAACGGCTCAGGAACTGCAGGCAAAAAACCCGGGTGACTTTCCGCTGTGGTCAACGTCAAGGCTCGGCCGGACCGGCCGGCGGCAGGGAGATTCGTGACGTCACAGCCAATCACAGAACGTTTCGGCCGGGCGCCACTTGAACGGAACAAATCCCATTTCAATTTTTGCAGTTCCAGCAACGATTTTGGAATCAGGGGGCGGAACTGACTAAATAACGCACAAAATAAGAGCAAGTTCCCGGCGGTCACTACTCTATTGGCATGAGTCGAGAACTAATCAATGATTTATTTTTCCATTGGCCAATCCATACGCATCGAATTTCGAGGAAATTCATTTAAACTGAGATAACATAAAAGTTAAGAAAATGGTAGATGGGTCTCATAACGCCTGATTCTTAAAAACTCTGCTCGTTTCCGTGGGCTGCGCTCTGCAGGAGGGGCATCACCTGGTGTCTGGTAGGGGAGAACCGGTAGATAGGCGGAACCTAACAAACACTTTATTTTTGCAACATTGCAATGAGTCAGATAGAGTAAGCAGAGGAGCAGCCAAGGGGGGCGGGGAACCTGGCCTCCCTTAGACCCGCATTTTTCGTGGAAACCGTTGCACATCGCCTTCCCAGCAGGCGGTTTTGGTATGATTTCAGTCCACTCTGAGCTCCACCCCCCCCCTTAACCCGCGCACGACCGTCGGTCCGTCCCGAAAACCGGCGACTGGGGGGGGGGCAGTTGACTGCCCCCCCCTCTAACTGACGAACGGTTGGTCGCACGATAAAAATAAGCACACCGTTGGAAAGCCTGTGACGAGTAGAGCTCGAAACTGGTCTCATTTTTAGTTTTAGATAATATGTAAGCCAATTTACGCCCTATATATGTTTTCTCATAGCCGACTGCATGAGACCGAGAAATGGCCTGAATCTCAAGGGCTGTGACTAATAACGCATAGGTAAAGGCACCAGCGCACAAGTAAATGTCCGCGGATGCAGATACACGTCTAATTTCCCCAGATTTGTTCAATATATACGCCGAAACGTTGAGTTAAAGACACCGTAATTCTCCCGTCAGCCGTCACTGTGCGCCGCTGTTGTATGCGGTACCAACTTGACGGGACCTAATTTTAGCGTTCCTTTATTTTCGCGAAAAAGGACAATCTATGTCAATTTTATTGATCTTTGTGGTTCTTGTGATGGTTTCTCATGCTTAAATTTTGGAAAAATTGATTAGTTGCCAATCTAGAAAGTTGGCGGAGCTTTATTCGCGAGAGCCTGTTTTTTTCCAAAATATGCTACTTTTTCAAACTTTTTGAAGTTCCTGGTATTAATTACGTCTGTGTAAGCTAGTTCTGCCATTTTCTACCCATTCTGAGTAATTCATCGTCGATTTTGACGGTGGAACATTTTGGCCCACTACAGTTATTCGTGACCTGACCTCAGGTCAATGGCTGGAAGTCACTGATACTTTGCCCAATGACGGTAACTAGATGTCTGCTTCACTCCACACTAAAAATGTTATGGAATATTCCGTCAATTTCAGAAAAGACGGCGATATGTCTTAAAAATAGGCTTGACCTTACGTCAATGACCCGAAAAATTCCGAAAAATCCGAGATAGCAGATTTATTGCATCTATCACGATCACTAATCCCTGAAAGTATTATTGAGATACCTTGTTTTGCGGAAAAGTTAGAGGGCGCTAAACTTTTTGTGACATAGGTCTGTTTGACCTGGTCTAGGTCAGGCACCTGACCTGACCTGAGGTCAAAATTTTGACATGAGACGTAAAATTGATGGAGCAAAAGGTACACAAAGTTTTGTGACTCTGTGTTTGTTGGTTCTCTCCCAACCCCAGAAAAACCTCAGGGGGGGGCAGTCAACTGCCCCCCCCCCAGTCGGGGACGGGTTAAGAAAATCCTGGCTGCGACCCTGAAAGTAAGTTTGCCTCGTCTCTTTCAAACTACGTTATACTGGAACATCCAGCAGGATATAGCAAACTGCCTCATGTACCCTCTCACCTTGTGAATGTCATCGTCTTTCTAGGGCCGACATGTTCGCGTAATCTGACGGTGGCGGGAGAACTGGGACAAAACATGGCCGACTTCTACCTCCAGTGTTCCACCTCTCCCTGTGTGTCTCTGATCATAGGCGCTGATTTGTTCCACTTCATGGGGGATGAGGGATCGACCCCCCCCTCTCCCTAACTCTGGGAGAAATTTAGCAGTAATCCTATGGAGTTGCATGAAAAGAACTGACCAAAAATAAGCCTACTTTTATCCCCCTCACCCACTCTACGGAGATTCCACCGTCCCTGCCTCCCCTCCGTCGACTGGGCCCCGAATGTTTGACATTGGAACGTGTGGGCCCCCTTTATGGTTGAACTGTCTCTTAAATCAATGCCACTCTCTTAACTGTGATGCTGAAATGCATTGCAAACTTGGCCTGAGCTTACTTTCTTTCCAAATGGATCCTTTTAACCCTATTTCGTGCAGAGGGTGGGGGAGGGGCAGATTCTGCCCCTCCCGTTTTTTGCACGCCGCTCCCGGGTTTTTGGGAGGTGCTTCACAGAACTTGGCGACGTATCCTAAATATGTTTTTAAAATGTTATGGCGAAATTTCGAGAATTTACCTCGTCCATGAACGGCTCCAGGACACAGTTTTAGGAGGCATGTTTGAGAAATACCACGCTTTCTGGAGATCGCGCACTTCAACGTGGTCATGTGTTGCCTTATGTCCTTTCTAATGTCATGAATAGTTCAAATGACCGAAATATTTGTAGAATGTACACTTTCAAGGCTTTTTAAGACGAAGGGTGGTCAGTGGCGGATTGAGGGGCATTTAAAAGGGGCATTTATATTTTCTGATCTCTAATTTGTTTGGCTTATTGTATGAATAAAACAAAAGCAACGTATGACACAGACATCTTTCTCCTAATATGCAGATGAAATTCGCCTATATATACTGCCAGGGGTGTCTCCAGACATCGATTCTGGGATGCCTATTTCGTCCAGTAATATGTTCAGTGGGCCTAACAAACACATGGACACGTGCGAGTGGTTTTGTTGGCTCAACATATACTACGATCAAATGTCATATATTTAAGTGAATATAAAAATCAGGCGGCTCCAGAGTTATGTAAAAAGAATTGTTAGGTCCTCTTATTACTAAATATGACTCCACTTACAGAATAAAATAAACCTATCACCACTTAGCTGTTGACACGTGTCTTTCTGGCACGTCGATTCGCCCATGAGCATTTGTCGAATGCATATAATATGGCACGTGACACATATGGAAGTGTTTTCCGAACACAGATAAGCTCGCCAAACTAAAAGAATGTTGTGAAATGAATTAACATTCCCCAATGATGTGTCGCCTATTTTATGTGTCATGGATACGCCTCTCATTGTTGAATATGTGACAGACTTATGAATTGCCGATAGAATGACATGAAGTGCAAAAAATCGGAAATAAAATGTGATCAGGAAGCTCATATAAATAAGCCTATATATAAATCTTCATATTCACCCCCTATCCATCTTTCGAACTTTTCAACATTTCTTTTCTTAGCAATGATGATCTGGCTACTGGCTATCGATTGCCGTTTTCCGCTAGAAAATCGGAGCAATAGTTTCCGAGATCGGAGGGGGGACAAAATCTGCCCCTCCCAGCACGGGATCGTACTTAGTGAACAGGAGCACGGATGAGGCAATCCTCGTCTTTGCTGCCTATTATGTCTTTTATATACATTTGTAAGAAAAATAGAAGGAACACATGCAACCCATGACCATTCGTGGAATGGTCGAAAATGGAAAATCGGTACGCAAGCGGCGCAACAGCATCAAGTCCCCAGCAGTTCGCTAAGCCGCTGGGTACGGGAGTTCATTTAAAGCCCAGAAGGCAGGCTGGGGCACGCTATAACCACACAAGGATATTCCCTGATGAGGAGGAGACCATTATCGCTGAATAATTTACTGACTTATGTTTCCCATACGAGTTCCAATATTCCCCATGTCAGGTCCCATCTTCCCTCTTTGGAATGCATTTTTCGCGCTGCCAAAAAATTGGCTAATGTTTTTCTAATCATCCTAAAACTCAGCATCCGGACAGTGATTTGGTCACGCTACTCAATGACATCTAAAAAGTCATGGCTGCTTGATAAAGAAGCTTTGTCTGGGGTAGCGAGTGAAAGGGGGAATTTGATGACTTACTTCTCCCGGTTCTCCTCTATACCCTTTCAGCCAGTTGTTGAAAGCACACGTCAATCCGAACGTCGCCTAACTGTCCACGGATACCATGCACAGAGGACATCGCTGTAGTGCTATCGAGACTGCGGAATTAAGGTTTTTGAGAAAGCACGCCAATATTCGCAAAACTACTGCCATTAAAAGCCAACATGAAGGGGAATGGAATATAAGAGGGGTATCCCAGCAAGCCATGGGCGACATTCGCGGGTCGCCGTCACGACACCATTTATCGTCAGTTGTTGACATTCGCATGACCTCCCTTTCCTCGTACGGCCACCGCATCTCAGAGGCCCCGCACAAGCGACTCCGCCACAGGAAGCTAGAAGTTGAGTGCACCTCGGGCTCCGTGAAAAGAACGACTGGCCAGTGCCGCCGCCGCAGAAGAAACGCTGCAATTCCAGTGTCCTGACGTCATCCGGAGAACAAGATTCAAACAGTGTGCAAAGCAGTGAATGAAGGCAGCATTTTGATACTCCCGCCGATTCTAGGCTCTCGTGCCATTCTCCTCTTCGCTCATGACCGTGATCCGTCATCGTACGCCTAAACAAAACAAGCATCGATGCTATCCCAGGATGCCGGCGGCTCAGGTCGATGATGCTTTGGGTGATAAAGTTAATATTATAGCGTCCAGAGACAAAGCGGAACCTGTGGAACATGTTGTGCCCCTGGAATCAACGAAGGGAAATTCCAGAGCAACGTGATGATGGATCGCGAAATCAGTGCTTTCATCTGCACCGACAGCCGAAGAGGACGCCTCATTCATCTCTGCATTAATGACGCCATTCAGAACAAAGTGGATGCATTTAATAGAACATGGATTTTTTCACGTGGCATGTGAACTGGACGTTTTCGCCCGACAGATGATCATCTAGACATCCTTCGGCATCTTAAATAGACCTGGATGAATTACCCCCGTTAGCACTGCCCATTGGTTCATCATGGCCGCGAAATGCATGTCCTGGCATAGCGAGGAACACGACAGCAGAGATGAGCCGCTCCATCACGCCTCGTTTGCGATCGACGCGCTCGCTGTAAGCCTGTTTCGCTGCCGATCTGGCCTGATCGGCGATCTGCTGCGTGCGACCAATGTGGAGCGGCATGATACAGCACCCGCAAAGGGCGGTTTTCCAGATCCGTGCAGCCTTCCCTTCTCGAAGTCGACGACGCTTTATCTGGTTGAAGGATGCATGGTCAATAGAGAAGCCGGTTTCAACCTTTCGGCGGAGTAGTCAGTCATGATTTCTTCGTAAATATTTCATTGCTGAACCTCCGATTCGCTTTTCCGCACTTGAAAGGAAAGACAGAGCAAATGGAATTGTTGCAAGACTGTTCATTGCGAAACGCCTCCCCCGTCCAACTACCACGCAAGGATGTGGACATGCACTTTTGGGGAAAATGACTTGTAGGGAAGGAAATGGCGGGACTACAGGTCATCTAAGACCTTCATTTGTGTAAAACCACACCTCGTGGATATGGGACTCAGTAAGTTACGCTGGGGTTGATATGTAGTATTCTAAATTGCAGGATAGGGTGCAGGCTGGCGGTGGCTACCGCTCAAACTTTATTTCACATTGACGGAAGACACTAGTGGCACTGCCAAGGATGGTCTAGCAGGCAAATTGTGGTCAAGTTCGTTAATACTTATGGTCACAGCCACATTCTTGAATATGTGTGCATAATTAACGTTAGAGTTGATCCAGTCGTATCTATGTCCTTAATTTGGAGAAAGTTATTCCGATATCTCCCATTCAGCCATGCTTAAGCCGCAAATTTAAAACGAAAACTCAGTCTAGGTAAACAACCTTCATCTTACAGTGGGCCTTCTAGACAAGTAATCCTCAAAACATATATTGTATTCACTTTAAACTCCAATCACTGAAAAGATTTCTTGATCACTACTTGTGGACCTTACCTTGGTTTCCCATGGCAGGATTGGTTTTCTCGGGCATTTATTGGATAACATCCAGTTTCGTTTCAAATGGTAGGGAAGAAAAGAGTTTCTGAAAGATCCCATCAGTGGCGTTCTTCATGACATACATGGATTCCTGAGACAGGTATAATAAACACGTTGTTTCAAGGGCAAGCAAATTGTCATTTGTGTTGGCGTGAAGTTCAAGAATAAATGACAGACGCAGGACGGAAAAAATTATGACTCCAAATGGTAGGTCTGCGGATAAACGTACATTTCTCAAGAACATGAGACTATTGTGGTCAATGCAGTCAACGAAGTGTTTAATGAGTACTGGACTCCTTTAACTTCAAATGGTGTTCCAGATACTTCAATAAAATCATTCGGACGGTCAGGCGGTCCTTACCGCAGCATCGAGGTTTTAGTATGATAATTGGGCGCGCCGCCTCAGGTGTAGTACACGGAGTGCCTTCGCGAGCTATACCCTGTCGGCGAATAATGCGCCCATCTGCTGATCTACCAAACTTAAAGTTGCGAAAATGCAACGCAGTGCAGTTTCATGAAATGGTTGAGCGGTGCATCAAGTAAATCGAGATCATGTCTTAAAACACAACATGGATGCCGCGGAACGCGAAGGAACGCGACAGACACCTTAAAAGGACTGTCCCTAATGCGTCGCCTCACCGTCCCAGCGCCCGGTCCGCGTGCGCACGCGCTCTGCCATGCTGCGAGCCACCGTCCTCTTCCTGCGGGCCCGGCACGAGCAGTCATAGTCTGTTCTGTTCGATTCGCGGTGAAGGCTAGGCTGGATTCCTACTCTGCCACAGAGTCGCGATCTCGGCCGCTGGGTGTCGCTGGTCGGAGCGTAAACGCAGCCCGATTTTCTGGCAGCCTGAGAGCTCTTCTGCGTTCACCGCTCAGCATAGACTGCAGTCGAGCTGCCGTGCCCCCAGTCATCGGTAGACGACTCCAGCCCTTGAAGCCGTGCCTGGCTCTGATCGGCACACTGCCGCACGCCTGCTGCATTCGCGGACCGCATATGCTCTGCCAAGCTGTGCGGGGAGTGGCGCGGTGAGCTCACCAGGCCCAGCCTATCCGAGCGACCTGGCGGAATGCCGGTCCCGGGAGTGGACCACTCCGGATCCGGATCTGCCGACTGCGCCGCGGATCTCTCCACCGCTTGCCCCAGCTGTGAATCGGCTGCCCATGTCGACAGGCTGCCGTGTGTCGTGTCTGACGGCCCCGGGGCCGATGACGCCTTTGACTGGCCGTCCTGACTGACCGACGGCTGGGGCGAACCGATTCGGAGGTCACGCACTCCCTCCTGTCAACGAATGGTTGGCGGTGCGTTGCCAGTTCCTAGCAGAGCCCCACGTCGTCCCTAACGAGGTAGCTAAAAGGATGGGCCAGTTTCTTGCTGCGTTTGCAGTTGTATGTAGCGTGGCCTAGGATAACGTGTTTCAGTCACTGGTATGGATTCAGGTGCATTAGATTTATAACTAACGAAAGGTCTTGCTACCTCTGACAACCACCCGCGCCCCTCCCGGCCTATTAGCATCACAAATTGTGACCGCGTGAGACAAGCATAGCATAACTTTCCAAAGTTGGGAGGATGTAAATGCATCCCCATCCCTGAAATACATACAACCATGCGTCTCTGTTCATCACCGTCCTTGAAATGCCACCACAAACGGCTTCTAAAGAACACAGGTGTCATTGCTCCTAATTTGTAGAAAGCAAGCAATAACATCTGTATTTTTGGTTTCCATCTTTCGGATGTTCTCGAATCTTGAGTGTGCAGATTACAGAATCTATTGATCAGATAAAAAGCCTTGAGGTGAGGAAAAAGTGGGGAGAATTCCATCCCAAATCCATACCTGTCTGTACGTTAGGTCTATCATGTCCGTGCGTGTATCCC
This sequence comes from Capitulum mitella, assembly GCA_030062745.1. Classification (NCBI taxonomy): domain Eukaryota; kingdom Metazoa; phylum Arthropoda; class Thecostraca; order Pollicipedomorpha; family Pollicipedidae; genus Capitulum; species Capitulum mitella. The sequence continues at coordinate 30,877,502 of CP099841.1, forward strand.
TAAGCCAAAACGCTGTTCTTCGTCCGGCAACAAGAGACTGCAGAGAATTACTGTGTTCGTTTTGCAGCATAGATATCGCGGTGATCATAGACTCCACGTGGCTAAGGCATCTTGAAATACAATGTCTTGTTTAAATCTTGTATAGCACAAAATCATGTAAAACTGACTAGTCACGTGCCGCGCCATCGGACTTGCCGCGCAGCCGATATGGAAACAAACGGGTATGAACGTCTCTGAAAAAATCAATGAAATTTCTCTTTATTGAGGTATTTTATCCGGATAGACGCGTCTATGTAGGACCGGCAAAAAATAATGCGCCACAGAATGGCCAAACCACCGTAGCACAAGTCAGCAAAACCAGAGAATGACGCCAAACATTATCAATACCATGTCTAGAGGAACCCTGAATATGGCAGAATCATTTTTTTCGTTGCAGCCTATGCTATGCATCTTGCTTGTCGTGAGATTCTGCTGATCACTACGTATGCGAGTCTTGGCAGAGATGCTTGATATGTACATAAGTCTACCACCAGGAAATCGTCTATTTGCGAGGAGTGTCGTGACTCACGGAAAATGACTATGATTTTCATTTGATTAACCTTATCACAAGTGAGAGGTTTAAACCGCGCCGTTATTCGCATTTTTGGTCGCCTTCGGCAGTGCAGGGCGTACATTCAGTAGCGTGGCCGGAGGGCTTAACTGACCTCTCCCCCCCCCTTTGGCCAGGGTCTTTAGGAAGATTTACTTTTATCAAGAGCGATTTGTTTAAGTCAAACATCTGTTTAATTAAAACATAGTGTGCCTGTTTTTTTTCGAAACAGGCCCATTTCTCAAAGTTTCCAGGTGCGATATTTGACAGCGTTCTTTCCCTCATGCTTGCAATAAAATAGTAAAAGTAGTATCAAGCCCTTTATTTTAGTCTTCATCCACTTTTAGGACGACCCTGGTTACGCCGCTGGTTACAACTTCCAACCATATTAAAACTTGACGTCCCAGAGCAATAAACAAAACCGAGCTTGTAAATTGGTCTTTTGGCTACACGATGATGCTCAGTCTGACTCTTTCAAGTGCCATCGTGATCTAAAAGGCAATCTCAAAAGGGGTCATGCCGGTAAAGTCTGCTTTCCATTCAGTACCATGAGACTTAATCTTTTGGTCGTTTTTTAGTCGTCCATGACGACTTTTATTGTTCAGGGACTGCACATGGGCGGATCCAGACCGTTCACTAAGAGGAGGGTGAGGGCAGATCTCCATCCATGAAACCTAATCTATCCCTAAATGCAATTCTCCCCGATTTCGGCCACTGCTCCGCCATTTCAGAAGATTAAAACGCTTTTTTATGTCCGGAAAATGAAATATTTACACTTTTCCGCCCGAAAACGATGTCAAACACATATTGGTCCCCACTCTCTCCTGGATCTGCCAGTGGGACTAGCACTTCTGTTGCAATGCACATCAGTGCTTCTTGTCGTTTCATGGGATTTCGGAGATCAAGAAAGGGTAAAAAATGGTCGGTGGTTCAGTGCATGAGTTTAACCTAAAATACCCTTGGCCCAAGAAAAAACGGAGTGCGGAGACTACTGATTTATGAGTCACGCTAGGAAAATGGCCAAGATTTTGTTAATCAGGAGCGAGGAGAAAGCTATCCCCCTCAAAACTTAAAACTCCTTGGATTACGGGCATTTTATCTTCAAGGTTCAGAAATTTCATCTACTTTCGTTTTTTGGTGCGTACATGAAAGTGGCCCCTAGCATCTTAAAGTCATAAAACGTTTCCTAGTCGTTGACAACCGTCGCCGCATCTTAATTCTTCTATGACATACCCCGAAGGAAAAAGTCAGGCTCGTCTTCATTTTTTCTTTTCGACAAGCTTCAACCGAAAGTGGCCGATCCAAGTCTCACCATGAATACGTTTTAAAACGCCTCTATGGGACTCTTGACATCACCATTGACACCTTAAGTAGAGGGTATTGTAGATTACATTATACAGAGATGAGTTTCAGTTTCATATTGCACTATGGAAATTGGATGGTGAGTTCTTATGATATTCAGGAGGTCTAATAAGGCTTCCTGCAGCGAGGTTTAATTAAAGTGGTTCCGGAATAAGATTAAAGAAAGCTTTTCCTCGCTTCACACAAGGCGAACGAGTTGTCCCCGTCTGGTCGTTCAAAAACTAGGTGTGATAAAGCGTTTGTATATGCAACATATGCCCATAAAGACCAGATAGGTGTTTCCTTCTCTTTGGGCATTCCAGGACATATCGACCAGGCACCTGCCGACATTGACACACCGTAATCTCAGACTTTTATGAAATCTGGTCCCATTGGTAATCTTTGGCTGAGGCTTCGTGTTTCCATTTCTCAGCTCTGTCCAACAAACGGTTTTTGTGCTACAACAATTTGTTTTTTTATTTTTTACTTTGATGATTTTCAGTCAAACCATTGGTGAAATAATGTTTATTTTTTCAGTAACCAATAACCACATTTTCCACAACTCGGTATCGTTGTGATGAAGACGAAATACTGCATCTTTCTGCCATTCTCATTTTCCAAAACATATGTTTTTTGACCTTGGAATCTATTTTCAAGAGCGACCTATCCAGGTATGTCCTGTAACTCGGACTGAAACCTTCAATAGGTAAAATAATCTCCAAAGAATTCTGCTTTGTTCTAAATCGAGAAAAGCTCCATATATTGTTCTTAATGTTTAACATGTAACACAACCTCTGCACGTCAAAGTCGCAATGTTTTCGCCGGAAACATCCTTGGGGTTTTCAACCGGGACTAGCTAAAAGTAGTATGAACGACCGCGGACAGTGATTCTGAACATCCGATGTCATTGTTTTCTTCCATTTATAAGCCAGACATTCCGTAATATCATTATATTTATCGTTATTTGTCGGCTGCTACGAAGATGTAACTACATTCCTTTTCCACGATAGATGGCCGTGCCACATAACCTTGGCCCACATTCAGGTCACAAGTCGCGGAGGCAGTAAGCGCTAAAGGTCAGTTTACACGAGCGGTGCTCCGTGGCGGACTCGACCGACGCAGGCTCTACGAACGAAAGGAATGACGCCACCCAGATTTCGATGATGCGACATCTCGACGGACTCGACCGTAAGTGGCGTCAGAAGACTGAGTTCAACTGATCATACCTAGCCGTTTGGTTTGTTCACTTCTGCTTTGAGGTGAGAGATTTGTCGACTGTCGGTTGACTGTCGATTGGACCGATTCGGAAAGATCTGTGTTCCGTTTGACCCGCTCCGTACCAGTCAGATACACCTTCCCGTACCAGTGAGTGTCTGAACGTCTTCCTTCTAAGTCGCTAACCGTAGCCATAGAAAAAAGTAAAAACACCTTTGGATGGGCCTTCAAAGTAGGGTTTACAGCATGCACATCAAGTTCGTTATACTAAAAAGTTTCATAGTCATTCGCAAATAAAACTTTATGGTTATATATGCCTGCTGTCTCACCCTGTCAGCCCAAACGTACTAGCAGAGGAGGAGACAAGCAGCGTGCTGCCTCCTTTGTTCCTCAAAATATAGTTTGAACATAATTTGCAAGATGACACGACGGCGCTGCATTTGACAGATGCTTTGTAATGGACAGGGCTTGCAGCGCACACCACCACATCCTAATCTGTATATTTATATTCTAAAATATGCCAAAGCACAAAAAAACGTTCCTTGCCTTTTCATCTTCCCAACCAAGCTTTTTTTTAGGTTCAGTTAGGTCCTTCAATCGAAATGACCTTTAATGACCATGATGTAGTGATGATGTTGTTCAAGTAACCTTGACCTCCTAAAGTGCGACAATTTCAGTTTCAGTTTCAGTTCATTTCTTGGGGGATTCCACGTACAGTGCGGCTATTCTCTGCCGTTTGTCATACAGAATAAAACGTTACAAACTGATGAGGGGCCTAAATCATGCACTCAATATCGGACACGAGAAACGTAATAGTACCATCGAGGAAATAAGTGGTACACAACAGGGCTATTTGGGATGAAAAGGCAATGCATGCTAAAACTAAAAACGGTTGTCGCGAAATGCGTACTATTATCTCAGGAGCGAGATGAAAAAAGGTAAATAACCTTGACCTCGGCCTGACCTTCAGTGTATTGACTGAGATCAAACATTTCTTCATTTATGCACATGATGCTATCCTAAAACTCTGCCCCTCAAATGCAAATTTTAAGGAAGAAAAAATACAGAGAATCAGATTTGTAGAACATGGAAAAATCTTTCCTTGACTTCAGTTTACGGATCTGACCTTTTCGAGAAATTCCAAGATAAACGTTTTAAGGACATTGGCAAAATAAGGGCATGTACCAAAACTCAGTTTAGTATATTTCAATTTGCTGATGCTATGACAATCTGAAAAATAATGTGTTTGTTAAATGTATGCAATGGATGGCGGCGCTATGCGCTGCTGTTTTCGCTTTATTCTGAAAAAAACTGATGTGGTGTGTGCAAAAAAAAATAAGCGGCGTCAAGGACGCCGTTCTGGGCCGCCGGCAAGAGGATAACAAATTGGCCTCCCAAGTGCGGGAGCTAAGAAACAATCCAGAGGGCCACGTCAGCTATTTCCGCAGACCATGGAAAACATTTGATACTCTGTTGCATACATTATTTGTAAAACAAATGGCCACCGATCTCAAGCCACTATGCCAAACACAGTCATCATATTAGCCTATGAAGAATATTTCAGTGATGATATGGTGAGAGCAATATCAACCACTCTCAGTCCCAAACTTCTTTGCCCACTTTGGCACCCAAGCCGATTGGACTCGCCGCACCGCTTACCATTTGCCAGTCTGCGACGGCATCGACTGAAAACTTGGAATTTTAAAATTTTTCTGTTGACTCCGTCGCAAACGACACCGAGTGTTTCTTGTACCTGTGTTTCTGCTCAATATTTGTTCATAGCAACATGACGTGGTAAACTGACACTCATACCATAAACCATTCATACCTGCAGTTTTTATGACATTTTCTGCCGAAAGCGGATGAGGAAATAGCCAGCGACGATATTTGCAGCCAATCTACCGTGAATTATGCGTCTATATATAGTGTTGATCATAAAAATGAGGAGCATTTTAATTTAATGCGAATAAAAACCTTCCGGAGGACATTTTGCCGTCAGTTTTACTCGAAATAACTGGTGACGCCCCCAAAGTCTGACTTTAAAAATAGGTTTCAAAGTCAATTAAAACCCAAAGAAAGGAAAAAGATGTCAATACCTGAACATCGCAGCATTCGTCCTCATCATAACGACATGCAATCTTTAAAAATGTGTCTATTGTTACTGAAATAGTACACATCTCATCAGGGGTTTGGCCAGAAATAATCAGATATGAAAATTTCAAATTCCTCTAGCGCAAAAACGCTCGTCAGACGGAGCTTAGACATAAAATTTTTGACATTCCAGCGGCAGATTCCCCTCGCCCTGACAAAATTTCTTCATAATTTGAGACTGTGGTGTATTTTTCCCTGATCGATGTCACGTTGAATGCCTCTTCTATAACAAAGATCGAAAATACTCCGATGCTGCTCTTTTCTTTACCCTGTATCCCGGACAGGAACGTCACTATGTGGATTGAATTCGGGATGCTCGCTCGCTTCGTTACCTTCGCACTCCAAATTATTGTAAGTGCTCACGACATAGGGCGCTATGTTAACCCTTCTCCCGTACCCATAACGCTCGTACACGTTCCCCTATGGGATGCGTTTCTTGTGTTTCATCCGTATGACTTGTGCATCCCCCCGGAGTTTCAAGAACTATCCATCTGATTTCATCGCAACAAATGACAATCGATTTACCATGATGTGAACTACATTTTCATAATAAGAAAGTCTGAAAATCTTGTAAAGGTTGGATAAAGGAGGGGAACGGGGAAGAAGCTGGAAATGGGGCGCGTCATATTTGCTTTAACTCAGATACTTATTGACCGATTCTGATGCAACTAACGTGAATCGAGAACTGATCGGTGTGACTTATTACCCTTTAGTTCGTATGCTCATAATTTTGGGAAAATTCACATGCTTTCAGAGGGAACGGAAAATGGGGAGGAACACTTTTGGGGAAGCTGGATTAAGATAAAAGTTGAGGGTATTTTTAAGCTATCACTAGTCACCCTATACCTCAGAAGTAGGAATCATGTTGCATTGTTCGTTATCTAATGTTGGCATGGACGATGCTAGAGGAGCACAAAAAAGGCAAGTGTCGTGGTCGCATGTTCATCCGGTCAGCTTACGACCGATGACCTCAAAAGACCTCACATGACATGTATGACCAAAGTCATATGAGATGTTCTTAGGCTCCTTTCATAGTGTTTTAAAACGTTTCCAATCATTGTAATGGACTGTATTTCTTAAACTCCTGTTTATAAACCTCGTAATACAGGGCACAGACATTTCAGGTCATAGCTCCTTAATCCGATCGGATACGGAAATGACATTTGATCCTCGGCCGGCAGAACCGTTTTTGCACCCTCTCCCAGCGGGGGTCCTAAAACAGCATCCACGCCTCTATTAATTTTTGGACAACGAGAGATGAAGTAACACGGTGAAAAAGACAGTGTATTCTCGTCGCGTAGGTAACTTAGCTTAGTGTTTGGTTCCAGGTCAACAGGTAACCATACAGATCACGATAATGACCTGAAACCGGTCATGCCAAAATATGTCGAAATTTTCTTAGCAGCATAGTCCCCAAACTTATCAAAATAAATCAATTTCGTAAGCGTCAGCATGTTGGTGGTTGTCTTAGCTATCGGACTTTATATGCGTTTTTGGGTCTTGGTTAATAATTGACCTCCCAGATCACTCAAATATCATTATAGCTGAAATCCGCAACGGAAGGCATGTTAATCCAGCCACACTTTTGTCGGGTCACAGGTCAAACGAGCGACGACATACGTGCCCAACTTGGTACACCGGTTTTCCTCGGGGTGAGAGGGGGTTACCTATTTGGGGTCGCGGCCACCTTAGTTCCCGAAGTCACCGCGAGAGGCGTTCATGTCGTTTTACGGAAATCACTCCTTGTCGAAAAGCACGCGAGCTATAGCCACCGAATTAGGTGTGCAGGTAGGCTGCACATGGTCTATCCTAGCATACTATTGTGGTGGCCACGATAGTTTCTGAAGGTCGCCGCTAGGGATGCAACCGAATTTCAAATTTTCGAATTTCTCTGACCTAGCGTGGCCTTGACTTACAAAGTGGTGGCTTTACACTACGTCAAACGATGTTTGTCAAAATAATGCCGACCTGGCAGATCGTAATAAAGCATTCTTGCAAGTGTAGGCATCATTTTGATGTGCAAGTTTGACCTAGCTTGGCCTCTGGTGACCTGACTATTCCCATACACTAAAATCAGGTCATTAATACCAAAGTTTGTAAAGGAACATGGAACACAATAATGCAGTACCCAATTTCCAACAAATGAAATGTATTTTTCGATTTGTAAAAGCTCTATTTTTTGCAGCTATTTACCTTTTACCTCCAACAGCGACAAAAATGACCTGAGGGGCCTGTCAAAAACGTGGCCTGGCTCCAAAAAAATGAGGTGGTATGTAGGACGAATGGGTGGCAAAAGTGACTAAGTTTCTTGAAGATGCTTCAAATCACTAGGAAAGCGAACAGAAAATCGGAGGGGGCTTCCGAAGCCCCCCCCCCCATACGGGGATATGGTTAGATTTACAAATCCTTGGGTGTCCGCATAACATTGAGGGTGTTGATGTACCCACGAAAAATGCAGAAACTGATACAATATTCCGGATCAATCTAGGCCCGTGCAGCTGGAATAGTCCATTTCGCTTCTCGGCTAAATCGGCTGCATTTTCTTTACAGGCGTATGAACTGAGGGAAGAGGCAGGAGCCATGGCTCCAGCTTTTTTGGAAATATAACATTAGCCCCATCGGAGAAACGCTTTTGTCCCGGCGGCTTTTTGGATGCTCCTACGCTCCTGATTACATTAATGTTGATGTACAAATGTTGTGCAATACTTTTATCGCGAATTCTATGGTTAATTCGAGGAAAATAGTAACACAAGTCAGCCTAGGTCATGCGGTACGAAGCCAGTTATATGCTAGATTTAAGTAAGACTAGCATCCATAAAATCCATAAATATAATAAAACCCCATCAGCTCCTGAGAATGCTCGTTTTGCGCAAGGAATTTTTGTATGGCTGTCATAACGACGTAAACGGACGCTGTGTTTGAGAAATCGTTATATACGAATATTTGACATGTTATTCCTATTTGTGGGGCTATGGCTTCTCCATTCACTGTTCATTACATCATAACAGATACAGCAGACTCTCGACCATCGCACATGACCTGTACATCGATCAAGATAAAACGAACTCGAGGAAGTGGGAATCGTTCAACATCATCTTCCTTAAGATGTCATTTTGACACGACCTTTGATTATCTTGAAAAAGTGATTCGCCCAAAAATGCAAATAGATATATATAACAATATAATAATAAATACATGTGATGTAAATAAATAAATGATGTATAATATAAATATATACAAGATAAATAATATATATAATATAATATAGTAAATAAATAAAGAAATGAATAAGGAAAAAAATGGTAATTACCTAGGAATACCGAAAACTGACGACGCTCAGCTGTTTGGTTACAGCGTCATAAGAGAGAGAAGTAGGGGGGGGGCATCTGAGGCTGTCCTCCCGGAAAGTCGCAGGCGAGCATTTAGTCCTTGCCGGTGTTCGTCATTTGGCCAGTATTCGCTGCTGACCGTAAAGATATACTGGAACGAGGACAGTCAGTAGATTCTGGTTCCCTTCGGAGCCGATAGGTTCCATTATAGGGTTTCTTGATGACGCCTAAAACGACATCCGGTTATGAGTGTAAACTTTAACTACAGCTGCTGTGCGAATCATTTCAGTGACGGCAGCTTGGAATTTTGGCTTAAGATGACCTTGGCTAAAGCAATGACCCAAATGCAGAGGCCACCGAAACCCTGTATGGGACTAATCTATGCATAAGACTAAACTGAGCGCCGTAAAATACTTAAAAAGTTTGATATACAAGTCATCTTCAATGAACGCCATTTACGCCCGTCACTCTGGAATTGTGCTGCCAATGGCGGCCCTGCGGACGAAATCTTCCAGCCTGGCTGAGACATGGACACAAGGAGAGTACAACGACGCTGTGTGGCTGTGCTGTAGGCCGACTGCGGGCTATGATGGTGTGCTGGACTATATGAACGTACCCCGGCGCCAGAGTGCGGCGAACATTCATCCCGGCGGAACTGATCCCATTAAAACCGCACCGGCGCGCCAGAGGGCGCATTACGTCAGACCCAAATGCACCCAATGCCATTTCAGCGCCCAACAAAGGAGCCCTGTACACTGCAGCGTTGCTCCATTTTATTTAAAATGTTCAGCTTTAACTATGTTTCCGTCCTCATGGCGTACGGGTGCATTTCCGTATGGGGGTGGGGGCTTATACGCCCCTCCCCCGAGATCTCAAGAACTTACAGTCCGATTTCACTGAAACAAAGTATAATCGATTCACCGTGACGTACCCTACGTTTCTACGAAAAGGGATTTTGGGAAGTTTGAAAGGGGTGGGCACAATGCCACAAAAGTCGGAATTTGATGGGTTTTTGACTTGTTAGGACTCCACTATTTTTAGGCCGATTCTGATGCAATGGGCATGAATTGAGAACTAATCGATGAGACGTTTCCTGTCGCCCCATAGTTTGGAATTGGGAAGAAATTCATGAGCGTTCACAGGGCTTGCAAGTGGGAGGAGTGTTTTTTCAATGAATTAATATAAAAGCTTAAAATATTTTGTCAGCTTCTTTTAGCTATGTTATACTTGGAAGGTACATACCGTATTACCTTGTTTGTATAATGTTGGCATAGGCGTCGCCAGGGGCATGAAAAGGTAAAACTATCATGACGCATCTTCGTCAGATCGCCTACGATCTTCGACCTTAAATGACCTCAGATGACCTCAGAGTCACATAGAATGGCCTTGACTTCATTTCATAGTACTTCAAAACGTTTCAGTCTCATGAATTTACTACCTTTCTGAACTCCTTTTCATGGCCAACATAAGATAGGGTACGCGTGCGGACATTTTAGGTCATGGCTCCGTGACCCAACCTGATATCTGTCTTAAACCTGAAACGCAAGTAGGGGGCATTGTGCTGAACCAGTATCTCCCAATTTGCATTCTGGAATTAAATGTCAAAAATATTTACATGAAACCAAAGTTTGAACTGACCTTTACCTCAGCTTGTCAGATGAATTAAGACCAACAAAAAATATTGTTGACTTTGTGCGTTGTTTACTTATGCATCCATGAAAAGCTTTAAGTTCTACCTAAAAACTCTGTTTTTGGTGGCCATTTTGTGGCCTTCAGCAGTACGAAACATGGCCTGAGGTGCCGCCCAAAAACGTGATCTGGCTCTGCCGCTGACCAAAATAAAATAAGGAAAACCTCGTATAATGCGGAATAAAATCAGGTGGGAAAAGTCACCAAGTTTTGTAAAGCCACTTCAAAAAAACTAGAAATGACAAACAGAAAAGCGGAGGGGGTCTATAAAACCCCTTTCCCATACGGGAATAGGATTAACAACAACTCGGAAAGCCCTCGCGTTCTGAATGCCATTTTGTCTTGCTTGAGACTGAATGCACCGGTTATTAATCGCCATCCGCCCGAAATTTTGCGTGTCCTGCATACAGTCATCCTCTTTGTTGGAATTCGACCATGTCGCGATATGTCTCGCAACAGTAATTCCGAGCATTCTATTTTCATCGGATGACAAACTGAGTCCATCAACGTCTCCATTCTCAGAAAGGATGAGCAATTACTGCTTTTGCTGAGTTGCAAGAGTACAGTCTTATTTTTGGCTTTTGCGCCAAAACAGAAACAATGTCAGGTGTTTTCATTCTGGTACTAGTTCGTACCGGTGCGCTCCTGTACTGGTCGGTACCGGCGTGTTCTGGTGCTGATCGGTACCGGTTTGCTCCGGCACTGGTCAGTACCGGTTTGCTCTGGTACTGGTCGGTACCGGTGAGCTCCGGTACTGGTCGGTACCGGCGTGCTCTGGTACTGATCGGTACCGGTGTGCTCCGGCACTGGTCTGTACCGGTGTGTTCTGGTGCTGGTCCGTGTCGGAGCGCTCCCAGAGGCGGGCGGAGGACGTCGATCCCAGGCCGGCCGGCCGGCAGCGCGCGCGCCTGGCCGCCCTCGGCGCGGGGAGTCGGCGGCTGCAGTCCGGCACCAGCGCCGGCGGACCACGGCAGGGACGACCAGAGCCGGGTCCGGCCGCGGCCCAGCACAGCTCAGCCCCGCCCGCACAGGCCACCGCCCGTCACACAGGTGAGACCCAGCCGGATCCTCAGCCACGTCAGGGTATCACCCGGCCAGAGCTCTCACGGCCGCGTCAGGGCATCACTCGGTCAGAACTCTCACAGCCAAGTCTGGTCATCACCCGGTCAGAACTCTCACAGCCACGTCAGGGCATCATCCGGTCAGAACTCTCACAGCCAAGTCTGGTCATCAGCCGGTCAGACCTGTCAGTCACGCCAGACCACCACCCGGTCAGGCCTGCCAGCCAAGTCTGGTCATCAACATGGCCAACCAACGGCCATAGTGGGTTGGACCAGGTGCGCCGCAGTGCCGTAGTGGTGCCATACTTTTTAGATGTGGCTGAGTAATGCCCGTACTTTTTTGAAAACCATTCGCCCAAAACCATTACAGTGTTTGTTCTTTCACTCGGATTGCAAACAGAAATGCCCACCTGTGGTTTACTGCAGACAAGGGTTATAAATCCGTGACAGCCGGATCAACACAGATCTATTTGTGGGTATCAGTGGCCTCAGATAAACCCAGCGCCACCCGTGTTTGTCGTGGCTATTCGCGGTCACCGTCGCTAATCCCGGCTGAAGACTGCCGTGCACCTGCCAGACTCTGAAAACGGTACTTCGTGATCCCGAGAAAGGTAACTGAGCTGGAATAAGCCGATCGTTCGTGCGGGAAACCCATGTAACAGGTGACGATGGCGCTCTTGAAATGATGGACGCCCACAACTGTGTCAAGACCAGCGGAGCGCGGGGCCTTCCGTTACAAAGGCCCTGTCGGTACAGGTTGTCAGAAACTTAACAGTACGCCGGAAAATAGCCATTCAGCTGCGGCCTAGTGTTATCTGTAGTCGTTTCCACGAGGCCAGGATATATCAGCCTAGCCGTAAAACCACTCACAGCGAATTTTCGAGTCGAACATGTATTCAGCTTAATGCATGGATGTAATTCAATAAGTTGATCCGTTTCGTTTTAAGGTCAAGGAGCACGACTGGAGATATCCGACTTTTTCTTTTTTGGGGAGAGGGGTCCACATGTCCACATAGGATTCCAGACCTGTCTTTCCAGTCATTGCTATAGGCCTAGGCCTGGTCTTAAAAAATTCTGAATTAAAGGGGTCCAGACCTCCCCCCAGAAGTAACGCGTGAATGACTGTTTTTTGGACTATTGCTTGCTGCTCTGTAACATATTTAGGAGGAATACATATGAACAAAAGTGTTTGGACAAACGGCATTAGAAGTGATTGATGGTCTAGTCATCAGAAGACTGGACTCACGAACTCGAGGCACAAGCCGGCCGGGCTAAAATGTTGGAAAAGTGCCCGACACCGACGGGTTTCCCCTCCCGTCGCCCGCGTAACCTTTGACGTCACACAACACGATGTTCACAATATGTTCGTTGATGTTAATGGACTGGTGGTGGTGGTGGGCCTGAACAGTGAGAATGGGAATAATATGTCCGGACTGAGGGTGCGGGATGTGGTTGGCCAAGATGGCGTAGTCGGTTAGATTTCAAGTCCACGACTGCGATGCGCCGAGTTCGATCCCCGCTTCCAGCGCACTCCTCGATCTCACCCAGCACAAACTGTGTTGTCGTCCTCCTGTATTTCACATGCAGTCTTCCCAGCCAAGGAGCCCCATTCGTAATACACGTATGCGTATCCTGACAGCAAAACCACGCTCGCGATGAGCGATATTCACCGTCTGTATTGGCTGTCTCGGGAAGCCGGGTTCCTCAGCTGTAGACGCCACACTTCCTTCAGCGATAGGTAGGACGGCCGAGACGGACGTCATTGATACTTTGCGATGTCAAACGACGCTCACTTCCTGCTTACCGGAAACACCGTAGCTTACAAAACATTGCAATGTCGGCCTGTGAAGCGTGTTCAGACCACCAGGTTTTCTTCAGCCTTCATTAAGGCTTCCGTCAGAATAAATCGTAGAGAGCCAGATGGGATGCTTTTAATTCAGTGGACCGAAACTGCGTAAATATTTCGTTTTGTTCCGGTCACTAATGTTGATTTTTGAGTTTGGGGTTTTAAATATTATACACATATATTTACCTATAAATCTAGGTATAGCCTTACAGAACATATAGTTTGGAGTTGATTGATAGATGTATAGATATGTATATATAGATATATTATCGTACTTGTGAACTCCAACCGTCTTACAGTGAGACAAAACTGAGGCTGTTGTGAACCAGCCACGTCGGCGTGCGAAAACGGCTGACATGGTTCCCATTATGGCATCATAGCTCGTTACCATGGCAACTTAAAAGATAAATTTTACTCACCACTTCATTTGAATGAAATCTAATCGTGGTTCCGTCCACTGATCTGGAAGTCACTGCCAGCCTTGGAGCAGTGTGACTTTATTTGAACTATTCTTATACTGTAGACAGTCTCCCGGCCTTGGAAAGTTGTGCCCTGTTCCGAACCACGCTCTAACATGCCGGAGATAATAATGGCCTGGACACCAGCCGTGTTTCTTACGGAAAACGTCATAAAGCTCGTGATATTTATTGAGCCGAGGCAAGCGAAGAGCACATTGATATCTCTAATAAAAAAGTATTCTACATCAATGGATAAACATTTGTCAAACGTTCAGCACGGCGGGTGCAAAGCCAAGCAGAAGCGCCCCCTCCCTCCCCCGAAAAAAACATCGTGGCAAAGCGTGTCCTTTCAACCAGTGCCTAGTGCACACGCACTAGAAACAGCAGCGTGTCCCCCAGAACACTGATTGTTATACCATGCGAACTTGACTCTTGTAAACATGACTGCAGACTGACGAAAATTACTGTGAGGGTCTGTATGTCATTTCAGACCGTTTTTTTTCCAGTCATTAACACGGACCTAATGTTAAAATATCTGTAAAGTAGTGGTGTCTAGACACGCCCAGCCCCCTGGTTCTGCAGTCATTATTATAAAGGTAGCGGTAGCAGCAAATAATACATTTTTTGCCAATTTGGACACTGGCGACCGCAGGGGTCGGCTGAAAGTCCAGGATGACTCATATAACATGAATCGGAATAAAAAAACGTTAAATGAAACAAGAGGTTAAAACAGGCAGGAGAACATAAAAAAATAAAATGGAAAAAGATGCTTGTCACCTCCGATTTAGCTTAGACCAAGACGGTCAGCATTATAAGGATTAACTTTACTGCGATACTAGCTAATGGAAATAGGATGCTTGTGAGATGAGAAGTCACCGACCATCTAAAAGCTGTAGCGCGCTTTGCCGCATGTTCAGACAGCAATGGGTTTGCAAAGCAGATACTTGGAGATCCTGCTGAATTCGGTGCGATTACCCACGAAAATGATGTAGAACGTCTACTTGCCGGACGGCGCGCGGCAGGCGCTTCCCTGGCCCGTGTTCCACAGAGCAGCGGGTGGGTGCCTGTCTCTCGAGGCTGGCCCGCTCGGCGGTCTCCGCCGCGGCCTCGTATTGAGCATTCCTCCGCCGTGGCCCGTGCCGGGCCGGCCGGCACCGCGCTATCGTGCCGAGAAATCCGGCCAGACGCGGTCCTAGACAACGGCACGACGCTAATGAATGGAAATTTCGGACGGCGGCCGGAATTTCCATATGTTAAGCCGACATCGCGGCCGCCTGAGCGCGACGATTCGCGCCGCGGATTCCCCGGAGGCGATAGATTGTTTGAGGCTTTTGACTTGTTCGACCGGATTTTGCGCCGCGTCGACCGGCTGAGTTGTGCGGGATCGCGGCGAGCTGTGGCGGTCGCTCCTGCCGGCCCTCGCTTTTGTCAGAGAGCGCCAAGGCATGAACGACCACAGCACCCACTTGGCTAGACAGTGGCTTAGCTGCTGGTGGATGAAAGGCTTAAAACCAGGACTCTGCTATCCAGCACTGTTGTGCTTGTCACGTCAAAACCCGAAAGGGTTTTTGATAGAATTTCCGCACCGATCCGTTGCAGAACGCTGCCAAAACAAGCAGTTTTTCTTTTGTGTTTTCTTCATGCTGCTTTCTGGCTGACGTTGGCTCTGATGGGAGAATAATTGCATCTCGAGCCAGCTCGCAATATCTACGGTGGCGGTGCCCCATGCCAGCCAGCTCGCGATATCTACGGTGGCGGTGCCCCATGTCAGCCAGCTCGCGATATCTACGGTGGCGGTGCCCCATGCGAGCCAGCTCGCGATATCTACGGTGGCGGTGCCCCATGCGAGCCAGGATGGACTGAACGCACCGGACAGCGCAACATTCATCAACATCAGCGGCCGACGATGGGACTTAACACGGTCGTGTCTGGATCGTTACAATCAGGTGAATTGCCTGGGAATGGATGGCGATGGTGGACGTGCAGTGATGGGTGACAAGACACCACGTCTACTCAGACAGTGCTAGGATTTAATCACCTGGGCCCAGTTTCGTAAAGCAAGACTAACAACTTGGCCTGGCTCCGCCCCTATGCAAAGAAAAATTGGAAAAAATTGACATACGTAAAATGTTTTTTTTCATTTTCTTTTGCAATTAGTTCTGTTTTAAATAATTTTTTAATTTCTCAATAATTTCTGTTTCCATTTACATTCCATTTACATCTGCAACATTTGCATTCAATGCGTTCATTTACATTCATTACATTCATTGCATTAGGAAAAGTTACCGAGTTTTGTGAAGCTGTTCTAAAAATCTCTGAAATGGCGAACAGAACACCGGAGAGGCTTCTGAAGCCGCGGCCCCTACGGAAACAGGACAGGTAACCCAGTTTCATGAAGGTCATTTGATTCCCGACTGCTGCGTCGTAGTTTGTATGGAAGTCGTATGATCCATGTTGGCTGTCTTTTGATTGAAGAAGTTGTGTGCTGGAGTAGGAAAACCTCTTTCAACATTCACAATCATTGTAATAAATATTCCAAATTGTGCGATAGACGTAGTGCTGAAAATGAAGACCAACTCACGACACTACCAGACACCACAAGCAGACGTTGTGTGTCAAAGGCGATGGAAGGCCAGTGCCCATGATCTTCACTTATTTTTTATATCCAATTCAACCGCCTTGCTGCGTGCCAAAAATCACTTTACAATCCGTCCGTTCCCGGCCTCCGGGCAGAAGTGGCGCCATCGGGAAGGAAGAGTAGGGGGCATGTTCCCATTAACCCGGGAAAATATAGCATAATTCCAGTGACGATGTGGGAAATAAAAGACCACGACAGGCCATTTGTTTTCTTACGCTGAGTACGTGAGGCTTCTACTGCATCCTACGACGGATACGGGGACGGATGAGGACAGTACACTGTCACTTCCCCAAATTTAATACTAATTCAGTCAGCAATGTATGTGCGTGTGTGTGTGTGTGTGTGTTGACAGTTGGTGTGGCAAAAGTCAATCCGGTCAGTCCCATATGCTTAGTGTTTGCCTCCAGTCCCCATTATATTTTTACCGGATTTCAACCACTTGATTTTCGATTGTGATCAAAATGACTAAGAAAAAACTTTTGCTCATTCCATCACTGACAGGTTTACATAGCAACACCGTACAGCCCAGCATTGAAGACCGCAGCAAACTAAATGGTATCCACTGCACACCGACGGGAGTGGAGTGCTCTATGATGACGTTGATCCATAATCTGCATGTTTCTGCGGTATGACTTATTTTCAATTTTAATAATTCTGCAGAAAAAGCACAATTTGGGGTGTGGGCGGTTCTATGCCACGGCCAGTTTTGGTAAAAGGTGCTCGTAAAAGTTGGCGTCGTAAGCTACACCCGCCCCGTCGCATTTCCCACCCATGAGAAGCGCTTCACCGACAACGAAGCGCAGCGGATCAGTGCCAGCATTTTCCTGGGACATTTAACCCTATTCCCGACTCCTTTCCTCCAATGAAGAGAGTAGACGTGAGAAGCCCAGGCGATCCACACATGTCAGATAAAACTCGTGGCCTGATGTGTCGGCGGCGTGCGGCTCGTCAGGCTCGACGAGACGGCAGTGATGCGTACGAGCATCACATGTTAAGCCGCGCAGTGAAATACGCGATGCGTCGGGATATACGAGACGACTTAGGCCGGCCCTTCAAGGACCAGGGTCCGAGCTCCGTCTACAGGAATGTCCACCAGGTCATCGGCAACAGCAAGGGTATACGTGTCACCGCCGCGATCAGTGCTGACGAATTCAACGAATGTTTTGTCGAAGTGGGACCGCGTTTAGCACGCGAAGTAGCAGCACGAGGAAAAGTTCCTGATGATCTTATTTGCCGACTGCCCCGTATTGGCTCGTGTGCCTTAATCGCTTCCACTTTTGACTATGACACCCTCAAACGTGTTATAAACGGCATGCGCAACATGTTAGCCAGCGGTGCGGATGGCTTGTGCGTGCGCATATTTACCATGTGCTTTGATGCGATTGGTCTGCCGCCGTTGAATATCATCAACACCTGCCTTTGTAACAATGACTTCAGATGTCTGAAAGCACTCAATCGTCCGTCCTGTCCAAAAATCCCGGTCTCATTTCGGCCCTGCCAACTTCAGATACATCTCCTCGGTTCCTGTCGTCGCCAAAATTGTCCCGCGGTTCGTGCACCGCCAACTTTATGCGTATCTTTCTCACGACAACCTCCTTTCTCGTGTTCAGCACGGTTTTATGCCATGTCACTCGACCGAGACCGCCCTGACATTGTATCTGACCTCACGCTCTCTTCGACTGACACGCGGAATCGCTCTCCTCTGTCCGGTCGATTGAAACAAATGTTTCGACGTAATTGACCACTCTAAGCTCTTCAGTTAATTACGGCTGCATGGAGTCAACGCTGAATGGTTCCGCTCTTATCTCATTAAGCATACCCAGAGGGTTTCTACTGCTGATCTTTCCTCCGGGTGCACGTACCTGCCTCGGTCGCTGTTCCTCCGTGTGCACGTACCTGGCTCGGTCGCTGTAGAGCAGCAGTGACGTTTTCCAGGATTCTGCCCAGGATCATTGCTGTACGGCGTGTTTGCCGACGACCTGAGCTACTTTGCGTCCAAGTCTCACGTCATCCAGTACGCCAATGACACGCAGATGTCAGTATCCGGTGGAAAAGACGACATTGCTGCCTTGACTGACCGCATGGAACGCCGTCTCTCCTCTCTAGACGTTTGGCTCCAAGCATACTGAATGTGAACTCAGCGAAAGCCCAGTTGATGGTGTCTGACAGTCACCAAACCCTTCGCAACCCCCCCCCCCCCCAGATGGCACCTGGTTTCGTGGAGAGTTCACTTGTCCCAAACCTACGGCGCGGGACCCGGAAGTCACGTTCGATCCCGGACTGTCGTGGGACGCCCATGTAGTACACATCGATAATAAATGTGTGGTGCTACTGATTGAACTCAGCCACATACGTCATTACGTACCACAAAACATCGTAACCGCCATCGTGCATGGCCTGGTCCTTTCACACGTACGTTACTGCATTTCTATATTTGGCAGTTGCTCTGATGAAAACTTTGAGCAGTTTCAAAAGGTAATCAATGTTCATGCAAGAGTGGCGTCTGGAAGGCGAAAAATCGATCTCGCATGGAACATTTTGAGAGGGCCCGGCTGGCTCACCTCCGGGCAGTTGGCTGCTTATCATTGTTTTCTCCCACCCACAGCATTCGCGAATGGCAAGAACAGTCGTCTTTCGCCCCCTTCTTCAACCTAAATTCAAAATTCCGTTCTAAGTGCACGCGTCAAGATGACGTTCTTCACCCGCCACCCATCCGAGGCTGACAGGCGACAGATCGCCTACCAAGCTTCTGGTTTATATAATGCACTGCTGTCAAACCTTAAGAGACCGGAAATTCGACACATTTAAAAAGATCCTGAAGAGGGATTCAAAACAGAACGTGACATGGTTGGCTATTTCGACTGATGTTCCGTGTTTTTCTTCACTCTTGTTTAGTGGAATTCATGCGTGTAATCGTGTCACTTGTAGCACATTGTATTTCAAAAGCCCGTATTTCATTTTAAGCACACTGTATTTTCATTTCATTTTAAGCACACTATATTTCAAAAGTCTAACATCCAAGAAAATGCATTCCAAAATCATATAAAGTAATTTGTATGACTGGATCCAACGCCCATGCATTGCTGTTGTAGACCCCATTACGCTAGTCTGAGAAAAGCCATATCGTATGTGGTTTGTCCAAAACGGTGAAATGAATAAGGAAATATGAATGCGTATTTATATATTCCGAGAAAATATAAGTTTGGAAACGGCAGCGCCTCCGGTCATCTGTCAATAAATCGTGCGGTAGACTTGGCATCAACTGACGCATCAAAACGATGCGTCATTTGTGTCCAAATGGGACTTAGACTGTAATTGCAAGGTTTCATTGATGGAACAACATTCGAGTGTGTCATAAAAGCCGTCCTATACATAGAACACCGTGAAGTTTCGCCTGTTATACTGCGGCACCGGGACGTATAATCCTTTGATCCCATGCGTTGCGTGCTGATGTTACGCTGCTGGCTCCAGTAATTGTCTTCTACCCCCTGACAGTAGCTGGCAAAGCATTATCTCGCCAGTGCTGCACTTACATTTCAAGATTGGGAACCAGATTTCAAGGGCTTCGCTTCTGATCATTTTATGACAAGGAACTGGTAAGCTGTCCAGTCACTAGCCGCGTTTAAATGGGCTTTTGAAAGCTGCCAAATTTACGGCTAGGTTGGTCACATTGACCAGCTTTTAAAGCATAGCAGATTTAGATTACACTTGGTTCTGCGAAGGTGTTTGTTGACGTTACAGAACAGAATGAATAGATTACGATACAGACAAGCCTGAAATAAAAACAGGAATCGCCTTGGCCTTGCATATGGTATTACTGTGTAGTAATGTCCACGGGTGTACTGTGACTTATTGGACAGTCATTTCAGTCTAGTCACCGACTAGACGTGGCCAGCGTGGCCACGTCTAGTCGGTGCAGCTTCCGGCCAAATCCAGTAGTTGACAATATGGAGCATATTCCCCGAACTGTAGATAATACATCGTCACAGGAACACAGCATGGTAGGTGACAATGCTTCGTATCATGTCATGCAGATGAGCTCATCCTTCTTGTCTTAGTATTGCTAAATTTACCAAAATAGTGTTTTTTGCTTCATTCGTCAGAGCTTTCACCGCCTGCTGCTGGCTGCGTCCCTGCCAGTTACGACCCTTCGCTGACAGGTGGCCGGTTATGTCGGGGGCATGTTTAGAGGCTGCCTTTCCTAGAAGATCTGACAGCTGTTAACACGCCGTCCATTGAGCGGATGTGTTTCGTACGCCGCAAGAGAGGAGCAGAGGACCAGCTTCCGATTCATTGGCGTTGTGGCTAGATTCCGAGCAACTTAACCAACACAATCGCGCACTGCGCAGCGTTCTTGGTTTGCCGAGTGGTATCGTGTAACCTGAAATGGATGATGCGGATTCGCGAGATCGCGTCCCTGAATAGCCGTTTTCTTCCTTTTTTCTCTGTTCTCATTTTTGAGCACATGGGTTGCATGGGAACATTGGGATGCAGACTTTGTCGGGAACACATGCGTTACACAACGTGATGATATGAAGCGATTTGAAATAACCCATCAGGTACAAATACGGGTGTCAACCTTGGGAAAGGCATGCAGCCTATCCTAACCTAAACCGGCAGTGAGCATATCTTCAATTAAAACGTCATTAAACGGCATTTTGGCTCCGTCGGGGGAGACAGAGCTCTAATTCCTAGCAGGCGGTGGAAAATCTTAAACTTCTGTCTTGCGATATATCAGTGAAATTAAGAATACTCGACACACCCGACGTCTGTTTTGGTATTACTTTATGTGTAATTAGCTTGATAAATAACTTGTTTTGTGTTTTTGACACGCGCAGTGGAGGACCTCTGAAAATACACGCGGTGGATGAAAGGCGCGAAATTCTCCACCCTTCCTTCAGCCCCCTCCTCACAAACCTCAGAAACCAGCTAGGGACATGAAACTTTCAGAGTGAGTGGAAAGCTGTGGGCGACTACATTTGTCCAAAGTTCTTGACCCTAAGGCAACACCTTCGAGGTCAGATGGGGTCAAATGTTCAAAATTTTGTCGATTTGGCAGCTTTTGTGACTTCTTTCCGGATGAATACCATAGCCGATCGAAAGTATGCCGAAATCATACTTATCCTTATTTCAGGGGTGGGCCACGATGGCTACAAGATTACATCATTTTACTTCAAATCGCTCAAATATCATCTAATATCGCCGCTGGTAACCCATGGCCGGGGGGCGGACGATCGGCTGATTTTACCGCCCTACGGTTGACTTTACAGGGCCATACTTCCAAAAATGTCCATCTCATTTATTTCGTTTTTGACGACGCACTAGATATCAGCTTAAAGTATGCGAAAACATGCAATCCGCGACAAACATGAAGTCGGTGTGGGGATGGATTGCGCCGGTCCACTGGATTCCGGCCAGAGATTTCCAATTGAAGCCCTTTCAGAACCATGTCTCATTTCAGGCAAGTCCCTGCAAGAACATTTATACACTGTCGCTATTTCAAATAATGGTCAATATTTTACACTATACCAAATATATATTTACGCTATACCAAACGAAACATTTTTTCAAGTTTAATCGCCTCTTTCCCTGGTTCGCCGGTGAACAAAAATAATTTGGTCCCTGTCCCCTTCTCCCTTTATGAAACGTTCCTACGTCTCTGCGGTGATACTATGTCCCACTACTGTATGGTTATCTCACGACTGTACCACACGGCACGACTGTGCTCACTACTGTACTCACGACTGTACTAAAAAGGCATGCATATCATGAACCACTGGCAGTCTGCGCGAACGGTTCACACCTAGCGGAGTTAGACAGAAGTTGCAGTCATGCAAAACCATCCAATGGAAGACATCGGTGACATGAGTGGATCTGCGTTGGTGACACCATGGTATCAAACATTACGCTCTGACTGGTCATCCCAGGCTCATCGGACAGAAAACGGATAACTGACCTACCATTTGCTCTTTTCTATTTGCATTACCTTGACGCCACTGGAAATGTCTGATATGGATAGGTTATGCATATCCATGTATGCCAACATTCAAAACACTAATGCTCACGCTTGTTTAACCCGCGCACGACCGTCGGTCGGTTACGATCATACCACACTGGGGGAGGCAGTTGGCCGCCCCCTCTAACTCACGAACGGTTGGTCGCACGGTAAAAATAAGAACACCGTTGGAAAGCTTGTGACGAGTAGAGCTCGAAACTGGTCTCATTTTTAGTTTTAGATAATATGTAAGCAATTTACGTCCTATATATGTTTTCTCATAGTCGACTGCATCAGACCGAGAAACGGCCTGAATCTCAAGGGCTGTGACTAATAACGCATAGGTAAAGGCACCAGCGCACAAGTAAAGGTCCACAAAAGCCGATACACATCTAATTTCTCGGATCTGTTCATATATATTTTCATATATATATATATCATCAATATATACGCCGAAACGTTGAGTTAAAGACACAGCAATTTTCGCGCCGGCTGTCGGCGTGCGCCGCAGCCGTACGCAGTAGGAAATTAACGGAAACTAATTTTAGCGTTCCTTTATTTTCGCGAAAAAAGCCTATTCATGTAAATTTTATTGATCTTAGTGGCTCTTGTGATGGTTTTTCACGCTTAAATTTTGCAAAAAAATCACTGGTAACCATCTACACAATTGGTGGAGCTTTATTCGCGAGAGGCTGTTTATTTTCCAAAATATGCCATTTTTTCAAACTTTTTGAGGTTCCTGGTATTACTAACGTCTGTGCAAGCCAGTTCTGCCATTTTCTACCCATTCTGAACAATTCATCACTGATTTTGACGGTGATACATTTTGTCTCACAACACTTATTCGTGACCTGACCTCGAGTCAATGGCTGGAAGTCATTGATACTTTGCCCGATGACGGTAACTAGATGTCTGCTTCACTCAACACTAAAAATGTTATGAAATATTCCTGTCAATTTCCGAAAAAAACGACGACATGTCTCAAACATGGGCTTGACCTTTGTTTAATGACCAGAGAAGTTTCGAAAAATCTGAGACAGCAGATTTGTTGCATCTGTCGAGATGACTAATCCCTGAAAGTATTATTGTGATATCTTGTTTCCCGAAAAAGTTACAGGGCGCTAAACTTTTTTGGACATAGGTCTGTTTGACCCAATCTAGGTCAGGTACCTGACCTGACCTGAGGTCAAAACTTTTACACAAGGTGTAAAAATGATGAAGCAAAACGTACACGAAGTTTCGTGGCTCCGTGTTTGTTCGTTCTCTTGCAATCCTAGAAAAACCTCAGGGGGGGGGCGGTCAACTGTCCCCCAGTCGGGGGCGGGTTAACCCTCGCCGAACGGGAGTGATTTTTTTTCGCACCGCTGGCCGGGGGTAGGCACCTCTCGCCATTTCGCCCCTAATTGAGCTCGAGCTTCGGAACAAGAAGAAATCGACAGCCGTATGCCCAAGGAATCCAATGGTAACCGTGTCAGTTCCATCAGGTCAGCCAGTGACCTCCTAGGTCAGGTTAAACATGGATTTGGGGGCTGCAGATCGATTCCCCTCAACTGAAAAACACATTAGGGGCCAAATAGGCCTAAAATCATCCTTACCCCCCAAAAAAATGTATGGGAACATTCCAAGGCAAGAAAGGATCATCTATGGTCATTGACCTCGTTTGACCTTGAAAAGGCCTTTGAGTTATCTAAGGTGAACTGTTATCATGTAGACTACCATTCTGAACCGATTCCATGCCCATCATTTGCCTTTTATCCATGTCTATTGCCCTAAATTAATAAAGAAACCGACTTTTGGCGCAAAAAATCACCCTGCAAGCTTTGAATAATGACGTCGTGGCTCGGTGCTCTGAGACAAGACGCGGCCACCCTTTTTTCAAAAGATGTGCAATAAATGTGTCGTCAGCTGTGCCAAATTTCACGGCGCTGTCGCACACCGTTTTGCCGTGGTCCCGGAAACAATGCCTAGCGATGGCATCCGCCTCCTTTCCCTCACTTAACCCTCCCTCTTCGGGCGACGGTTAAGTACTTATTATTGCGGACTGATAAAATATCGGGGCCAAATTCCACTCTGTGACGGAGCCTGGTCCAGCATTGGGGGGAGGGGGAGCTCAACATTGGAAGGTCAGAAGGACATTGGGAATGCCCCCCTCCCACCCAAGAGATGCAAAGTTTTGGCCTTGGTAATGTGTGTGCATGTATGTCGAAATATATTCGGGCGAGTTAAATGCTCGCATGTAAATAAACGTAGTATATGTCCGTTTAACCTCGTGTCCTTACCATCAGTCCGCCCTGGTAATAGCATTCACCAAATAATTATCATAATCTTCTTCTGTACACAATATGAACCATCCATTCTTGTGTAAGTTATTTCCAGCGTTATTGCTCAGAACTCGCTCGACCGTCAATCTCCACCACGACCTCTCAGCCCTCCGACAGAACATGTCACGTGATCGAGACGCACTCCCTCCTCTTAACCTTTACCCAGTACCCCATTCACAACGCAACTGATCTTATCAGTTTGAGAGCCGAGAGGGTTAGCGCAGTTGCGGGACTAAGAAACCCTCCCGACATCCCCGCCTTCCGAGCGTAAATATGGTTTTTCATGTTTTCGGCATCAAATTAAGATCTGAAACACAGGTTTGAAGTTATTACGGGTATTCCTACGTCGCAGCAAATAGCTGATCAAATTACATTACATTAGCACGATAAATACCGCAGCTATGGCCGGTTTACACCAGGAACCCCAATATCTGCCATTACTTTTGTGGAGACCTGTACCTTGATAGTGCTGACAAGTTTTGCAACGAAGGCGATGATTGGTCGAATGCTGAGGAGCTGGAAGCACAGCAGGAGGGGTAAGAAAACAAAAAAATCCTTCAGTCGCTGTGTGCGAGTGTCCTCGTATGTGGTCTTCGTCAGTGACTGCGTGGTAATTGTTTGCAGAAGGATACTTTTATGTTCCTGGTAAACAGGACGGCCCCCGCTGCTCAGAACTGTCCAGTGCTTCATATGTCAGGGCTGAAGGGTCGACCCTGAGTTCAGGTTGGGTTTCGGGCGGCAATATGCGGGGTCGTCTCGTCAGCCGTACATAACGGGTGATTACTAAAAAAATAAGACAAACCCTGAATGGGTGCATTCGCATTCCTTTCGAAGCCATTTCAATAAAATGATCACAGTAGCTGTCCACCGCAGGGGACATTGTAGCAATAACAGTGGACTACCGCAGAGAGGCTATATCTGCTGGAGCGGTCCCCTTTGTGCGCATCTTACGCATCATAGTCTGTACTTCTCTTTTTCACCAGCGACTTGTCTTACGGCCCATTTGATGCGTTGCTTGAGCATTCGCTCCGACTTTGCTTCCCACCCATCCCCATAGACCTCGGCTTCATCATACCCGAGAGTTCTTCAATGAGTTTGATCTGAGGTGGGTTGGGAAATTTTCATCTCGCGGTACGTAGGGAATGTGTACTTTGTCCAACAACTGCAGGGTGCTTCGGGCATAATGGACGAATGCCACATCTAGCCAAAACAGAGTTATGCCATCCTGGTTATATTTGGCGATGCTTGGGGCTAGGCCTTTCATCAAAAACTCCTGATAAGTTTTCTTGTCCACCGCTGCCTTGCTGGGCATGAATACTGGCTCTAATAGGCCATCCTGTCTCACAGCTAATCACGCCATTGTTTCCCAAGGAAGCTTAGGTTCTGAGCGAAACTCCACATTGTCTGCAGTCTTGACAATGTCTGAAGTGTGGCGCCGAACGTTCTCAGGCAGTGTGGTATGGTCGGAAGTGAAAGAACTTTCGTCATCCATAACGGTTCTGACATCCTCTTCCAGCTCCCGAAAAGCCCGGTTCAACTTGTGCACACGGGATTGGCACGCCTGCCTTGCTCTGGGACGATTTTGGTGGCCTTTTGCCTCTTCCAAATTTTTTCCTCTTACTCCTTGATGATTTTAATGGGATACCTCCGACTGATTACATATTTTCTGACCGCCTTGCAAGTGCTGACCCCCACTTTTCCCACTGTGCACCGCACGAGCGCCCGTCGCCAACCAGAGGACATCTTCACGGGAATTCGGCCGGTGCCAGCTTTTCATTGTCTGTTGCCTCGGGTCTCCATATCATTCAGTATACGATAGACGGTACTTCAGCTCATTTCCATTTTAATAAAAATGGAGAACATTGTATGCCTTTCCATCTCCTTCAATTGCTCGTAAAAAAAGTTGCACCTTTCTTTGGAAACGGGGTAAATTATATACCTAAACAGTATTTCTTATAGTGCTTATACTGATACCAAAATAAAGCCTCCATGCATTCATTTACCATGGAAACTTACATATGATTTCTGTCCCAGTCTAAACACTCACCCGTTAAAGCGTTTGGCAGCGAGGACGAATGTCAGCCAGGCGGGCGCTGGCGTATAGTGACGAAGACCGGACGAGGCGAATGTGACTTTACGTGACTACCACAGACAGTTGTTTCTGTTACACAGTTTGTCATTTTCGGAACGTAAAGAAGGTAAGTGGGTGGGTGTCCAGACTTTGTTTGGCAAAATAACGTCACGGCAAGACACCTGCCCTGAACCACCAAGTAAGGCCGCAGAAGAAAGCTGACCTGTAAATAAGTGTCAGGTACACAAAGTGTTCATCGACACTTCCGCGCCATTCAGGCTGTCATTTGTAACGAGTGAAGGGAGCATGAAGGAAATGCTATCTCACGGATAATTACAAGTCACAGAACATTGCAGATGTGACAAGTCAAACTGGTTGGAAAACTGGCAACTTTTCAAAT
This sequence comes from Capitulum mitella, assembly GCA_030062745.1. Classification (NCBI taxonomy): domain Eukaryota; kingdom Metazoa; phylum Arthropoda; class Thecostraca; order Pollicipedomorpha; family Pollicipedidae; genus Capitulum; species Capitulum mitella. The sequence continues at coordinate 30,904,606 of CP099841.1, forward strand.
GCCAGTGTAAAATCGGCGATAAATATCTCTTTGGGGTCCCAGCAAGAACATATTTGTACGATTATTTCTGTTTTTTTGCAAATATGCGTTAAAAATCGAACCGCCCTGGCCACAATGCAAACGTTCCTTTTGCATGAAGAAGTGCACAAATGCTACAGTTTCTCTACAGAACGTAAGGGTTGAAATCCAGCATGAAGGGAAACGAAAACGAACGATGGTCATCAAGCATTGTTGAAGATAGGCAGAAGTTCATCTTGGCATGTGAAACTGATTAAGTAACGGCCGTGGGGCTGTCTTTACCATGTGATGCTCTTGCCCGAATATGTGGTGGATTAAGGACGTGTCGTTTAACTCTGTCAATAATATTTCACCGTTCGTCGTGTGATTTGAAACATGACGCATAGACGCATTGCGCCGAGTGACAGTTTTCACAACGGGGCTTGGTCCGAGACCGAGTGCCCTGTTAGCAGCTTCGCTTTTGGCAGATGGTGATGAAATAATCTGTAACGTGATAACGGATATCGGGTGGAATGGGAAATTAAGATGTGAGGCGCGAATGATGCGAAGGACGCGAAGGAACTTTGGAATGACATGGTAGCACCTCTTTTTCCGAATACAGTGTTCCAGCTCCAAAGCAAATTATTTGTTCATTCATATGATAAAAAGGATGCCGCGCTGCTGACAATACAGCAAACTAATGTCAGCCTTCTGAAGTCTGACAGCTGGATACCAGGCCTGCCAGTGCTGTGCCTGTGGAGAATCTGCATGATAATGCAGATTCTCCACATGCATGAGAATCTGCAAGGGATACATCCATCATTGAAAGGAATACTTGATCTCTAGAACCCCATATATCGTCAACCATCATGTCGCCAGCAAATGGCCATGTTGGTGTCGCTCACTAGGCATCCGATGGTACTTTGACGCTAGCACTAAACAAATAACGAGCTCTTTGACAGGGACCAGGGACGCAGCCAAGGGGGGGGGGGCATGAAGACCATGGCCCTCCCTGAGCCAAGAGGTCTACACTAGACATATGGCGATTTCGCAGGAATGGGCAATAGCGATCACATATATGTTGCAAAAACAAACATTATTTGCTTTCCTGTACGTTACGTATGAGATAAATTACATAAAATTGCCTTTTTTCCCATAAATTTCGTCATATGCCAGTGGCATATGACAAAATTTGACATTTCGCCTCCCTCCGAGGAAAATCCTGACTACGTGCCTGATGGGGACGATGAACAGCTGTTCGTCTCTCACAATGTCATCCAAAGTTTCACTGAGTAAATGGAACACACTGGACATCTCGTGCGTAGAAAAATCCTCAAGCAAGTTGTATCGGTGTATTTGTAGTGGTGCAGCGTTCAAGCGTACTGTTCCTTTTCCTTTTTGTATCCGTCGCGATATTACTGTACGATATCCAGTTTTTTCCGTGGTTGCTGTGTATGTTTGAAACTGTTTCTTCCAATAATTCATAATTCACTGGTGTCGTCTGCTTGACGTTCTGAATGACCGAAGATAGCGACCTTTGCAGTGTTGTGCAGCATGGGAATCCGTGGAAGTGTGCAATATGGGACAAACTGACCTGTTGGGGCATCCAGAGATGTCAGATAAAGTCCACTAGCGTACTCGTGGTAGTCCGAGTTTGAAACTTCAAAATGTTGCAATGTTGCATGTGTATGGAATTGGGGCAACTTCAGGTTTTTTGTGCCCGGGACTCATTGAAAATGTCCTAAAAAATATCCGTGTCAAATGGGCCAGGGAACATGTATTGCATGACACGATATAATGGAGGTCAAATTTGACACAGCCTGTGACCTTGACCTTTTATGATATTGCATCAGGTGGCACTTAGAATATGAGACAAGGCTGCCAGGAACATATTGCCACTCAAAAGTTAGTCTCGGTCTGCTTTTCATCGTGATTAGGCAACTCCAGAGAAAATGGTATCCTTTTCGTGTTTGACCTGACCTCTGACGTCGTCAGTGATCCAAAAGAAAAAAATGTATATTTCGCAGGACTGCAAGGTTCAGCGCTATCCATTGACGTTTGAATCAGCCAAATCGAACAATCGATTTGGTTCACGAGATAGACGGGAGGGGTGGGCTGAGGCGTCAACGCCTTCTCCTCACTCCAGTCTATAGAAGGTGTAGAAATACCCCAGCTAATGCCGGGTTAATGAATTAAAGTATTTGATTGCCACCAATTTTTAGACCTTTATGAAAATGAACCTTCCTTGGCCGACGGACTATTCTACGTAATCATGCCAGAATTCTTCCAATGCGTCTGTTGTTACATTCATAGTCTGCGGCCTTTAAGACACTGGACAGGTAAAACCACATCAAATGATGCTTAGATTCTACAAACATGCTCCAATACAGGAGGATAAAAAACATCAAACATTAGACGGGCTAAGCTAACTTGTATTGTACGATTTGTACGATATGATTTGTACGATTTGTTGTACACTTTGTATGGACTGTTTTCCACGCAATTTCTGCTTTTCGTTGTCCCAAGATCTGTTTCGTTATTTAAAATGCTTGCCTGTCTTACAAAATCAGTGAGATAGCTTGTTGCATTTGTTCAGGCGTGTTTTTTGAGTTTTAACCTTGATGAAACTAAAATCACGACGAACTCTGCATAGGCTCGAAATTCCAGCTTTAAAACTGGATGCACGTGAAGGACAACATAACGGTGATGACCTGGTACTCGACAAGCCCTAAATCACAAAACATGCACATGGAAAACGACATTTCTAGATCATTCACTCGTCAGTCGTTGGGGTATTTCGCCACCTGGCACTTGCTTAAGGAAGGGGGAGGGGCGCCAGAATCTCCCACTAACTCCGCAACCAATGGATTGATCTAATTCAAATGGCAGCCTATTGCCGTCGATGACGCGACCCTGAATAATAAGAAGGAAGAAGACCTCGATGGACTGGCCGCGAGGCGACTGATCCTGTGAAGAAGACCTCGATGGGTTGACCCGGGGCGGCTGACCCCGTGAAGAAGACCTCGGTGGGATGACCCCGGGGCGGCTGATCTTGTGGAGATGACCTCGATAAGTTGACCCCGGAACAGATGATCCTGTGGAGAAGACCTCGGTGGGATGACCCCGAGGCGGCTTTTCCTGTGGAGGTTCTGCTGGTATTCCGCCAGACCTCCGAAGGAACCCTGCCTCACCCGGTGGGACTAGCCATTGGCCAGGTGCGGTGAGAGGGGAAGCCTGACTGTCAGGGACAGCGAGCGGAGAAGCCTGCCTGGGACCTGCCAGGGACGGTGAGCGGCAAAGCTTGACTGTCAGGTGTGGTGGTCGGGGAAGATTGGATGTCAGGAGTTGTGGGCGGGGAAGCCTGGCTGCCAGGTGTAAAGGGCGGGAAATCCTGGCTTCCAGGGAACGGTGAGCGAGGAAACCTAGCTGTCAGGGACGGTGGGCGGGGAAGCCTGCTGTCAGGGACGGTGGACGGAGAAGCCTGGATGTCGGGGGCGGCGGATGGGGAAGCCTGGCTGCCAGGGGACGGTGAGCGAGGAAACCTAACTGTCAGGGACGGAGGGCGGGTAAGCCTGCTGTTAGGGACGGTGGGCGGGGAAGCCTAGCTGTCAGGTGCGGTGGGCGGGAAGCCTGCTGTCAGGGACGGCGGGCGGGGAAGCCTGTGCCGCCCGCTCTGATCACAATCGATCGGCGCCAGGCCAGTGGACGGCGCCGCTGCCGGACCTGCCGGCGACCGGACGGCGGCGCCGGCCGCTGTTTACGCTGTGCTCAACCGGGCCCCAGCCGCCGCCGCCGCCGCCGTCGCCGTCGCCCCCTGGCGCCAGCTTACACCACCGGCTGTCCGGACACCGAACCACAGCTGGCTGGAGAATCTCGGGCCCAGGAACACTCGGGTATCTTCGCCATCAATTGCACGCGTCCAGTGCGAGATTGTGGGAAGACCAGGCAAAACTGGGCAAAACGTAGTCTATCGATTGCGTTTTCTTATATTTATTTTATAAACCTCTGCCACACCGATGCATTTAGTAATTCATAGACAATAAGAAAACACGTCCTAAGAAAAACAAACTCACGCCTGCACCCCGGAAAGTTAAAACGAGGCATCAATTTTGCCTCGTACCACTTCCAACTTTTTATCTATGGTCAGTTAATGCGCAGGACTGTTTCCCTTGGTGATCAGTTCTCTATTCTCTAGTGTTCAGACCGTACCTTCTGATGTTTTTACCGAACCATATGGTACAATAAGGCGCGAATGCCTTCGTCCTCGGGGCCGATGGTCTTCTCAGAGCTCATCAGACCTCATTAGTCTTTTACACGTCCTCCCGTGGTCGGCAGAGAGCCTGTTGCTGTTGCCTTCCGCCCCACCTTCCTATCGATCGGATCGGAAATACGCGGCGCAGTCAGGTGGGCGGAGGCAGGGGAGGGGAGGGGGACGGGGGCCTGGCCGCCGGCCGGACCGTCGCCTCCCTTCTCCCCCGAGTCGTCCCTCAGCGGGGCCCTAATGAACAGCCGTCCCGGCGGCGCGCAGCAGGCCGTCAATCTGCGCCGACCGCCGGTCAGCTCGCGACAGCAGTGGTGTGGCGCCCGAGCCGCCCTGCGTATGCCGCGCCCGGTCGCCGGCCGCCGGCCAGATGCATCCACCCGGCTCCAGATGCGACCAGCTGACCAGCCACATTTCTGACCGCAGCTGGCAGGACGTGGGCCTTTTCTGTGGTGACGGAAAGTTAAATCCATTTGGGCCAAATGGCGAGAGGTCGTCGAATGACGTTGCCTTCCGGAACCGCTTTCAGTCTGGTACCTCCCGGTACTGGTGTCAGTCCTGTATTGGTACCAGTCCGGTACCTCCCGGTGCTGGAGTCAGTCCGGTATTGGTGTCAGTCTGGTACCTCCCGGTGCTGGTGTCAGCCCCCAGTACTGCTGTCAGTCCGGTACTGGTGTCACTCCAGTACCACCATCGGTCCGGTGAATCCCGACACTGCCGTCGGTCTGGTACCTCCCGGCATAGCTGTACCTGCCAGTACTGCTATCAGTCCGGTTCTGGTGCCAGTCCGTTGCCTCCCGTTACTGGTATCAGTCAGGTACCTCCCGGTACTGCTGTCAGTCCTATACCTCCCGGTACCGCTGTCAGTCCGTCACCTCCCGGTGCGGCCGTCTGGCCTGTCCGGGCGCTGACGATGAGGGCTGACACCTCGCCTGAGAACAGCGCATTTGCAGCGGCTGCGGCCGACAGGCCGAGCGCCAACTTGTAAACTGGCGTGCCGCCCGACCCCCGGCCGTGCGGAGCGCCGGGGTGACTCCCCTCCGTCCGGAAGTCCGGCCATCACCACCTGCTGCCGACGGCTTCTCTCTCCCTCTCTCTCTCTTTCTAAGCCTTCGGTTGGCGGATACCACGCCGTGCTAGTTTTTTCCGCATTGTCTATCCTTGTTTTCCAACAGTCCGTGATTTCAGGATGCATTAGGTCGTCTCAAATAGTGAAAGTATAAAATCGTTTACTCCTGTTGTTATTTCCTTTTGTTATGCATATTTCAACACTACCCTCCAGTTCTTGATTTTGATGTTAACTTTCAATGGCCTCCGCGCACTGGTCAATATGTCAATATGTCAGCTGCTGTCGTCCGCAGCAGCTGACATTTTGACTGGGTGGATGGGACACATCTGATACTCGCTTGAATCGTTCTGAAAATCCGTAAATGTAAAGTTTTAACTAATAACTTTGTGCTGATCTTACTCATATGCAGTGGCTTACAAACTTAATGCCTTTTTTGCGGACAAAGGTACACTGGATCAGCGGGGCAGACGCCTGCGGAGATCTGACTCCGTGGCTCCGTTTGTCCGGCACACCGTCACCGCCAGCGCCCGGCCGGCTTCAAACAGGTCGAACTGCTGGCGCAGTCGAGCTCGGTGTATCGATTGGCTCGTTCGTTTCCGCCCACGTACCAGACGGCCGGCCAGATAGGCGGCCGCGGCAAAGGCTTTATCGATTGTTCGCCTTGCCCAGCATATGCTATCAAAGTGCTGGCTGCGGGTGGCCGTCTCCGGCTCCGGCGCTGTGCGCTCGGTTATGGATTGATCGTTTGCTCGTGTGGAGTCACGAAAGGCGAGCTGCCGTTTCTCGCCTAGAAAGGCCAAAGTTTACTTCAGTGGAGAAAGGTTGGCGATCGAAGCAGATAAATGGCTACGTGTAGGAAACACAGTAATATTGACCAAGTCCTCTAGCGGTGTTAAAAATCCTAAACAAACGTGAAGCATCTTTTTGCGACAGACGAAAGGTCTTGTGGAAAGATATCTTGTCTTCTGTGCTGTTGACTTGTCATCTAGTATGACGACCTGTCCATGATTAAAAATATACGAAAGATTGGCCTGACCGCTGACACTCATGCGCAGGGCACATTGACTAAACCGCGGCTCTACTGCTTAGATGCAATTGTTTTCACAGCACTGATGCTTTAACATGCTTTGCAAACTCTGTTTGTGAGCAAGTTAATAACACAAGACGTAAACCAGCAAGGATTCTGCCGAACAGCTCTGACGCAACGTAAACTTAAACCAGCAAGGGCGGTGACATTGTGGCCTCATCACAATTTGCACGGTGCGAGGCAGAATTAGCAAGCGCAGAGAGGCTTTTCTCAGGCCAGCCTCAAGAAACATACCATTTCCCCGTTGTCTGTTCGCGAACAGCCCGCGAGACACGGAGACTGAATTGGGCTTTCGGCTGTGAGCTGCCATCAGCCGGCCTGTCTGGAGCTGATTTTTTCCCGGGCACGACGGCGACATAGCACTGAATCCCTTCCTCACGAAGATTCGGTTTGATTACTGACGCCGAGCCCTAAGCCGAAAGTAGTGTTTATCGTTCTATTGAGAACTAAAACTTTCTGATGCAGCTGAATCAATGGGGATGCCTCCTGGAAGGTCGTGATCATTGCGAAGTGACACATCGCGGGCGGCTGCAAAGATTGCACCAAGTCTGAGCCGTTCTGAGCGGAAGGCTGCTGGTCTGGCCGGCCAGGTTAGCCGGCGTATCCCCCACCAATATTCGCCATTTGGCCACCTTCGACAGCGCAGAGAGTTGATGTCCTCACCCCCCCCCCCCACGCCTTTCCCAACTGGAGCGATAGAGCGACGAAACACAAACGAACGTGTAGGTTGGTCCTTTGGCTGCACAATTACACTTTCGTTTTCATTAGAACCATGGGACGTAGTCTATGCGGTTCCTTTGGCTTTGATGAACACAGAACGACTTCTGGCAATTAATGCAGGTTCAAATTACTGTTGATAACAAAATTAGTGTTTCCAATTACACCATGACTTTCCCGAATCATGAGGCCTGGCTCCGTCAGGCCGTTTAAGGTCTGCAGAGGCCCCGCACAGCTCACTATGTCCCGAAACAGCACCTTGGCCCCGTCAGGCCATTGAGGGCCTGCAGAGACCGCGCACAGCTCACTGTGTCCCGACCAGGGACGTAGTCAAGGGGGCATGCCGGCCATGCCCCCCCCCCCTCCTGAACCAAGCGGTCTACACTAGATACATAGCGATTTCGCACGAACACGGAATAGTGATCATTTCTGTGTTGGGGAAACAAACATTATATGTATTCCTGTGAGTTAAAAATGAGGTCAGTTACGTAAAATCGTTGTTTTTCCTACAAGCTTCGTCATATGCCAGTGGTATGTGACAAAATTTGACTTCTGGCCCCCCCCCCCCCCTGAGGAAAATTCTGGCTACGTGCCTGGTCCCGACACAGCACCGTGGCCCGCTCAGGCCGGTGAGGGACTGCAGAGGCCCTACACAGACCACTGAGAGACCCAGAGTGGAGCCAGGCGAGCGAGACCGGGGTCGCTCGAGCGGAAACGGAAGGTGACACATGTGTGGCATGTGGTGGCACACCACCATCTCATTGACTTTCGAATAAGAAGTGAGTGCGGATTACTCGACGCAAGTTCGGCTGCTACGAAAAACTGTCATAAGCGTCTTCTGATTTTTGTTTTTTTTCTGTTTTGGAGAAAGCAATCACCAAGTTTGAAGAAAAGGTTGCCGATATCGTATTGATCCTTCGAATAGGGCAAATAGGGAACGTTGACGTCATTGTAGTCATAATAAATGGTTGTTAGAGAATCGCAGCTGTGTAGCGCATTTCCCCTTTTCGCGTGGCGTTCGTGGTAGGTTAGAATCTGCACAAGGTTTCTTCCGCCAATCTTGAATGGCTCAAGGACGCTGCCATACCACTTTAGTTCTGTCACATTTGCTAGTTTCACTTCTTTGAGTAACACATGCATTTAATTTCTCATAGTTAGTTTTTTTATTTTATTTTTCTATTTTTAATTGTTTCATTTTACTCATATTTTATTTATTTAATTTCACATTTAAATGCCGCATAATTTTCCACGCGCCCCCTAGTCTAGTCGTCTTTCTACCGTACGTTTTTTTTTTTTGCTTTTTTAGAGGCCCATGACGATGCGCAGGTAATATCCGCGCATCTTGGAGCCCACAGATTTACAAACATATAAACGACTAGGTCCGGTATGTATTGTAACGAAACAAACGGAACCAGTCGAACCGTAGAGTTTCGAACAGTATCGGACCATAGAGAACCGGCTGACGCTCAGCATTCTTAAATTTGGAAACATTTGTCAAATTCTATTATTCCTCCGTGATAACGTAGTTTGCGGAATCCACTTCACGGAGGTGTAGTTCCCAACGGAGGAGCATTTTCGAGAGACGCCTCTCAGTATCTGCCAGCTGCGCAGTCCGAAGCAGTTAAAAACTTTTGCTCGAACAGATCCTGTTTATAGCCAGATTAGGTTCTAAGCCGGACTGGGCTGAGTTACCGTCATCGCCCGGAGCGGCGGGCCTTTGTTCTGGTTGAGCTCGTCCTCTGCCGAAACGCAGGGACTCTGATCCGACGCGTGCCGAGACTGGGGACGCCTGCACGAGGAGCGGACAAGTGCACGGAGGCGCGTCCTGGGTGCAACGTGCGAGATGAGTCGGAAATTATCACAGCGGATGGTTTAAGAGTCTGACAAACTCAGAGGGAGAAAGTGTCGCCGAAGGATTATTCCGCGACGTGTGGCGTGTTGAAATACACGCCAGCGAAGCGCGACTGCATACATTTAATTGCGTGACTTTTCCGGTTTACCTCTTACGTGACTGCTTTTAAGACCTCATTTGGGCCGAAAGCCGCAGGCGTAAGAACGGCGGTCCATGTCCCCCACTTTTTTGAAAATTTAATATTAGTCCTGTGGGGGAAACATCTTTATCCCACCCACTTTTTGCATGTCGTACCTTTCTGCTGGGGACCTGCAATAAGACTTAAAAAAATTCGGCTCCTCACCATGTTATTTCGAGATGTTCTTTGCGACGCAGACCGAGGGTCAACAACACATCCCAATCATTCCAGTTACTCTGTTCATTTTGTAGACTGCAGGTGCTTGACGTGCATTTAAGCTCGAGTGGACATCAGAACCGCATCGATAAGAGGTACTAAGAGTCCTTTGCACCCGTCACGCACGATAGGATAGCATGTGAGGACCCCCCTAGAGGGTTCCATAGCTTGTAGCGAAATGGCTCCTTACCAGAGCGTATTGCGACACCCAGTCGCCCACTCACCACGGCACAAGCCATTGACGCCTGACGTCCTCCGTGGCGTGAGCGCACGGACGCACGCATTGGGACCAACATGTTCCCGTGCACGACACGACCGTGCACGGACGTGGCTTTACAGCCATTGCCGGGCTAAGGCCGGATTAGTGCATTTCGACCGACCTGCCCATTTTTCGCGCGAAATTCCGCGCGACTGGCAGCAACACTCGCCGAACGATTTGTCAGGCCGTCCAATTCCCATTCGATATCACGAGTCGAGTCCCGGCGGCGTGGCTGCCGTTCGACATCACGTCCGCCGGGGGCGTCGCGGCGCGCCGCCACGACGAGCGGCGTCACGTCTGATTTGGCCGGCGCCGCGCCGGTTCCGGCATCCAGACCTTTGTCCGGCGTCTGAATTTACGGAGCGGTCGCTGGAGATTTCCCGAGCCGAGCGGCTGCGCCGGCCATAAGTGCTGCGCCCTCTCATTCGGCGGCGTTCGGCGGCGTCTCGGCCGCGTTCCAGGAACCTGGCCGGAGACGAGGTTGGCGTCCGTGGCTGGCCTCCTACGGTACTGGTACTCCGCGGTACCTACGTGCACTCTGTGTCGTTCTGGCCCACCATTTGATCAGAGAGTACACAAAAAACTTTCGTAAGGTAAATGAGCATTCCCGCGGAGCTACACGGACGACGAGAAGAAACTCGTAGCTAAAACGATAATGATTTGGGTTCAAGGGCACGCCGACCACTGGGTCATTTGGCGCCAATGGAATTAGATATAAGAAGCAAAGATCTACACACGAAATAACGAATTCCGATGAAGCAGAGCACATGGATTCGTCCTCTGTGCTCTATGTCATTATTGCCGTACATCCGTTTCGAGCAGTTATATCTGCTCAAACGACCCTTGCAAACGCATCGTTTGTGCGGTGTCATGTACAGGGATGTTTTTGTACCCAGGGTTTCCACATGGGTTACAGAGAATGCATTCACTCAACACTTCAGAGCGGAGAAGCAAAGTACCTTTGGCACTCTCGCCTTTTTAGTTCTTAACTGCGCGTTTATCTCGAAACTAAAATGAAACACGTAGACACACACACACACACACGCACACACACACACGCACATGAACACACACACACACATACGTATATATATATATATATATATATATATATACGTACATATGGAGTATATCCAAGCAGGCCAGCCGGTCAGGGTCTGGCCCGCCCCGCGGCAGTCGGCACGCGGCTGGTGCCGAGATCGGTGTGGCCGAACGGCGGCACGTGGCTTCTGTTGTGACGCGTCGTCGTGAGCGCCCGCGCGATTTCACGCCTGTCTCACGGACTGCTCCCCTCGCAGTATAAGACGTTGCTATCCATTTAGACTTTGGAAACAAAGCAATATATATATAATATATACATATATATTATATGGTGCCGGGCCATATTTCGCACCACATAAAACCAGTTTTGGTCTGACCAGTTCCTCTCACACAATAATAATAGGCAATAAGCTAGACTGTAAATGCATCTCGGATCGGGATGTCATCACGAAGCCGGGTAAGAGCTCCAGGTTCGGCAGAGGCCTTAACTCGGTGTCACGGCACGTGTAGAGAGCTTAGGCTGACATCACGGCTTGCGCAGGAGGATAAGAATGGCATCATGAGTCTGACAGAGAGATCTGGATGGCGTCATCGACCGAAGACAGAAATACCACTCTTCGTATGTACATACGTGCAGTGTTCATTGACTGAGCAAAGTAACTGTAGTATTGTAACAGTAACGCAGTGACTGAGTGTTGTGTCCTGGGCCAACAAATCAGCCAGGGTTAACACCATCCACAATCACTATTTGTTGGCCGAAAAAAGAGAGAAAAATTGTGGAGAGAGATATTCTGTCATCTTGATTAGACAGAGAGCTAGCCTTTAAATGTCTGCATTTTCTCTTTAAGTGTGAAATGTGGTGCCACGTAGGTAGAGAGGTGATCACCCACACATAGCGGGAGCACCTTTTAAATTGCAAACACTCTTTCGAAACCTTTACAGACCTGAGAAGCACTGTTTTTGCGTTGCAATGCCCAGGTCGGGCGGTAGGTTTGAGTCATTTAAGTTTTTGTCTGACAGCGACACCGAGCATGCCGGTAACAACTCGACTGTGAATACAAGGTATTTCAAGAATCCTGTGCAGTGCGTGCGTCTTTGAAATGAGTTTGTGGCGTCAGAGTGGGAACAAATGCCGGGGGATGCCATGATGCTCTATTTTTCTGAATGTTTAGCCCAATACCGGATGAGAAGGCTAATAAGCCTCCCTGAGGTTTTTCGTCTGCCATACCTTAACGGTTTGACGGAGAACCATCATGCTTAGTGACTTTGCAGAGTTTTCGCGAATACTGTAAAAACACGATCTTATAAGTTTATCACAGGCAGGTCTAGGTAGGGCGGGAACGTTTAACCGTTTTTCGTCACTTTCAAGGCTGCGTTCTCGATGTGCTTTTGCCAGTGTTATGAGAATCCAGTGATGTTTTCCCCATGAGTCTTTTGCTGCATACTTTCAAGAACTGATGTAATATCAGTTTGTATGCTTTATTTCCGGTTTTTCCATATCTGACACGTAAAGATGGCACAACGAAAGGAGGGCCTGTTCCAGGGAACCGAAAATGGGTAATCAGTAGACATGTGACGAATCTATCTCTATAAAATGCTATTCAAGCGACGACAGCGACCTGTTTGGTGAACTATTTGTGAAAATGCGCTTTGCGACATGCCATATGGTGTCAATGATTCCCACCCCAGGATCCAGGGGAATCGCAATGAGTTTTCATGATTCACTCTAGGCACCACTGAACCAGTCGTAGCACGGAGTATGGGAATGATAAATGTGTAAGGAAAAATTGTTTGCTCTCCCCTTTCAGATCACTGGCTCTGGCATTGGTAGCTGGCATATCGAATAAGACGCCTGTTGGGCTGTAATAACTATTCTGAACTCGTTCTGGACCCTATCAATATGTAAAAGCACAGAGGCAGGCAAAGTATGCTGCACCGCCATGCCAAGGTAAAGTCAGACTCTCAGAATTCAGGCATATCCAGTCACAACATGATAAATGCTTTGGGTACTTACTCAGACAGGCACATAAAGTCGCGACGCAAATCATATCTGTGGTACCTGGTATTGTGACTGCAAAGTAATTTGGTTTCATTCATGTTTCACTATCAAAATTCATTTCGTCGATGAGTAGCAGGTGAATCTTTGTGTGCCTTGTGCCATCAAAGTAATTTTGCATTATTTTAGAGACAGAATCAATACAGCCGCAAATTGCCTAGCGATATTAAATTCGCCAGAGTGTTAGTAAATCTTACGCCGAAATGAAAGCGACAGACTGAACGATTTTTAATGTCCTGGAAATGGTGTGTTCATTGCCTGCCGATGCGTGAGCGATGACGGATGACTTCTATCTGCTTCCTCAGTAAAAACAAGGACTCGGTTAATGCTGTTCGGAATTGCTTTGAATAGCACTGGGTAAAGATCAGTATGGCATGCATCCACTTGAAACAAGACAATACATTTGGTAATAACTGTAAATTAGGAGTTGTTTCAATTTACTCCAGCGTGAATGATTTTGTAATTCCAAAGGTATGTTTTAATAATAAGTGTTCAAAAATGCACGTAAAACAGGGAACATAATACTGACGCCTTATCACATGCGGAACTTTATATACATTTGAGGATGTGCGTGCGTAACCAACAGTCTCCAATGCATTCCTAACATTGATCCTAGGCTGGCGTAGTACTTCATAGGTGGTAGCATGTAACCATGAGACATGAGATAGGAGACAAAGTGATAAAAATACACAACAAACTAGAAAATTCAAAAAGTGAGTTTTTGTTAAAACCGTTCTTCCCTGCAGACATCATGATCAGACTTGTCAAAAAGTGTATGATAAACCATATTCAACCTGGGTCAATTCTATTCCTCAGAACACAGAATTCATGCAATGGTAACATTATCATAAGGATATCTAATCATCCAAATTTGTTTACTTCTGCACAGAAACATCACACAAGGAGCATACTATATAAAGGGATACAGGTTGCAAGTGCATTACAATATCGTATGTCTGTTTCTGTGCATCAACATGCTTCTGAATTCCCACTACAACTCCTGGAAAATCAATACCAGCTGTCATATCTCATGTCGCTGTTGTCTCATATGCCACATGTTATGCAATTTACACACAGTATGACATGCAAAGAGACAACATGATTGTTTTGATTTGTGAGCGTTACAATACTTTAAGCAATAATTACGATGCTTCTGGTGCGGTTATTACGTTGGGTTAGTTATATTGGCACCTGAGGATGCAGGATGAGAACTTTTATCCACGAAGGCAAATCTAAAAAAAAATCATTCACATAATTCAGAAGCTTCATGGAAGCACAGGGCATCATTACCTTCAAATATGACAACACCCATACAAGCAATGTGCTCTAAATGTAACATCTGCGGACTGTTCCAACATTAAGCGAATTAATGGCAGGTTTATGTGCCTAAGAACACATATTTTAGATCTCTTTCAGAACCTTGGCAAAAATAAAAACTATTTTCGTTAATCTTAAGGTTATTTCTCAAGGTCAGGTCGAGGCCAAAAGTCAAAATTCGGTCTTATGAAAACATTTTTGACGCTGATTTCCAAAACGCAAAGTCCGAGATGTATATGACTTAGACCAGTCCCTTCTACTTGTATTAAAGTTCCAGGTTGGTACAAGTATGACCTACGGAGGTATGACCTCAGGAGCTATGGCCTTAACCCTATTCCCGGAGGGCTAGACGGTATGGCCGATTCCCGGCAGGGGGGCCGGATCCGCCCCCCCCCGAGATCTCGAGAACTACTCGTCCGATTTCATCGCAACAAACGGCAATCGATTTGTCGTGACGTGAACTACATTTTATAAAAACAAATTTTCAAAATTTTCAAATTTGTGGATACAGAGGGGGCAAAAATGTCAAAATGGGGGGGGGGTACTTTTGGACTTCTTATAACTCCGTTGTTTATGGACCGATTTCGATGAAACTGGCATGAATCGAGAGATTATGGATAGGGCTTTTACCATGGGTCTGCAAATCTCAAATTTTGAGAAAATTCATGGGCGTTCACAGGGTTTCAAAAATAGGAGGATTAGTTTTCTAACAAATGAATGAACAAAAGAGGCAAACACCCTTTTTTGGCTTCTGCTAGTCATGTCATACTAAAGAAGTACAAATCGCATTACAATGTTCGTATAATGTTAGCATAGGCGGTGCCAGGGACATGAAAAAAGGGGGAACTGTCACGGTCACACGTTTCTCAGATGAACTTGTGACCTTTGACCTTAAATGACCTCCAGTGACCTTGGGATCACTTGGAATGATGTCGTGTGCATTTAATATTATCTCTAAACGTTTTCAATCATTTGAATTCACTCTATTTCAAAAATTTCATTTTATGGCTATTGCGATATAGGGTACGCGCACTGACATTTTAGGTCATAGCTCCGTGACCCAACCTGATATCAAGCTGAAACTTGGTACACAAGTAAAGGGCACCTTTCTACGTCATGTATTTTCCGGGTTTGACATTTGAAAAAACGGCGCCGAAACTATTGCAAAAAAAACTAAGTTTTGAACTTTTGACCTTGACCTGACCTTGTAAAGCGACCTCAGATAAACAAAATTTTGTATGCACATTGCCCAACTATTTAGGTATACATCCATATAAAGTTTTAAGTTCTATCTTAAAAACTCTGTTTTTGGCAGATATTTTCCTTGTACCCTCAACATGGCCAAAAATGGCCTGAGGTGCCTCCCAAAAACGTTGCCTGGCTCAGCCCCTTGAGCAAAATAGAATTTTGAAATGTTGTCACAGCACGTAGAAAGAATAGCTAGGAAAAGTGACCAAGTTTCGTGAAGCGGCGTTAAAAAGCCTGGAATTGGCAAGCAAAAAACCCGAGGGGGGCGGATTCCGCCCCCTCTGCCGGGAATACGGTTAAGTGTCCGTGCGTTCACCCTATATCACGGCGGTCATAAACAAGATTTTCAAAAATGCAGTAAATTTATATGATTCGAATGTAGTTTTCATCACGACCAATGTATGCTCGCTTGTAACGATGAAATCAGAAGGACTGTTCTCGAGATCTCGGGGGGGGGGGTGAATAAGCCCTCCTCTCCCATACAGGAATTCGCCCTAGCTCTATAGGTGCAGGAATAGGGTTAGACGTGTTATTATATTCGCGAATGTATCTGAGAGGGCGTCAGAGCCGTCATTTCTAGAAGAGCGTTTGCGAAGGGCGGCAGCGGTGGTGCTCTTTTCATATATATATATATATATATATTGGGCATTTCATTATACAGGGGTGCTACAAAAATGAAGTAATTTTATTATTATTCATTTTCTATTGCTGCAGGTCGCAAAATAAAGTGGGCCAAGTCCGGCGAGAAATCCGTACGTGGGACAGGCTAGGTTGCTTGTACCCCTGACTGCGTCCCTATCAAGAAATTCAAGTTTCGTCCCTCCACGTTGTCATGTGACTTTGGTTATGACTTCCCAGATAGCCATCAGCCAATAGATCCAAAGACGCCGGAAACATGTTTTCAGATTGTCTTCATGGACATCTCAGAAACCGTTATCATATATCTGTCTCTGGTGGACACTGATGCCTGTAATGTTTTTGATCCTTTTTGTATACACTTTTCTGTTTCTTCGGACGGGTGCCGCTGAATACTTTTTCACGTGATTCAGGACCCAGGAGCACACGTGCGCGGATAAACCGGAAATGTCGCTAATGTCGCGACATGAACCACTGGGTGAACAAGATCACAAAGATACATTCGGATGAAGCAAGGCTACACGAGTCCGTGTCCACTGCTCATCACGGCATCCAAACTGCAATACGCACGCCGTCTCAGGCGGCCACAGAAGTCGGGAATCTGAGGCAAGACGAGATCTGCCGGAAACGCGCGAGCGCCGAGGCGTCGAAATCGACTCGTGTCGTTCGTCGGCGCCGGCGGCCGCCGGCGACAAACAGTGTGCGCCGTCGCTGCCGATTTCACGGCACATTTCGCATGCATGGCTTAATTCCAGGTCGGCGCGGCGCGGAGACGGCCGGGGATGCGGCTGCGGCGTCGGCGCCGGGCCGGCGGCGGCGGTGCCGGCTGGCCGGCGGTGTCTGCCGGCTTGCTGAGCGGCCGCTGAGCCGGCGGCCGCCCTCCTGAGTCTGCCATGTTCGCCGACCGCTCGTCCTACCTGGAGGACGAGCTGGGCAGCGAAGGTCAGTCGGCGTCTGTCGGCGCCGGCAGGCGGCGTCCGGCGGCGTCAGTCGGCCAGGCGGACCCTGCGGCGCCTGGTCAGACCTGGGCAGGCTTGAACCTGACGCTCTCTCAACGGCGACAATACTGCTGATCGTGCTGAAGCCTGTCCTTGCGCGAAATAACTTGAAGGAAACGCGAGGTGTGAGCGTGTGTTAGGAATGTGAAAGCTGCTCTGACCTAAAATATTCTTGAACACCGAGTCACAGACTGAGGGGTAGTAGCAACTAAATCGCACACAATGTCACACACCATATGTGTAGAAACTCTGGAAAAAGAGGGCTGTCTGGACTTCGAGACAATGCCTGTCTTATAATGAGATGCGCCTGCTGTTAAAATTTGGGCTGCTGTGGCCCCTTGCCCGTTCCCCACGAGCCTACGGTGAAAGAGCAAAATCAGCATTATTGATTCAACAGCCTTCAAGAGCACTTCTTCAATGCGACACGCGCATACTAGAGGTAAAATAATCCCGGCATTCTTGTTGTGGGTTATTCCTGCTACGGTAACGTGGATTTTTTTTTTGTAGCCGCAAATGCTCACAGGGAAGTTTCGAATTAAACCAAAGACCGAACAGTTTTTTGCTCATCACGTTCGATGTTAGATTCACCACCGCGCACGCGAAGTGCTCATCTCACCGGACCACCTGGGTTTTCGCCAGCGGAGGACAAGCCGTCAACATGGCGGCGGCTCGTCCGCTGGCTTTGCTGCTGCGGCTGCGTCACCGACTGCGTGACGTCACTGTACTCCTGGCGACAGCGCTCGGCCCGCGACCGCAAAAAGCGCAGCATCCGCGTCATCCGGGTGAGTGTCGGGGTCAGACGCGGCCGGCGCGCGCCGCGGCCACCGCGCCAGCGGCGGCCGGGCGCCGGCGCGTCACCGGCGGCCGCGGAGGCGTCGGGCGGAGGCGGCGCCCGGTCCACACGGGCCGCCCCCGCAGACGGGTCGATCTCGAGAACCGGCGGACGGCAGGCAGCCGGCGACCCCCGGGGAGAGGCACTTGGCCGGCGCGGCGGCGGCGGCATGATTTACGCCCCAGGCACGCCGCAGTTGCCGCCGACCGTAGGCCGGCTCAGCTGACGGCAATCTGTCAGAACGTGGCGGCGCCCTGTTTCCAAGTCTCCAATGGAGATAGATGAGGGAGCACCGCCTCGGTAACTCCACTAATGAAGCTGTTAACTCGATTTTCATGGGAGAGTTGATTCGGTTCCCGCGGTGTTTTTTTTCGACGCCGAGGCTTTGTCCTCTGGGCTGTTCCGCTTAACTGTTAAATGCAAGTAATATTTGCTATGATATATTCCTTTCAGGTATTAAATCAAAATTTCAAAGCCTTGCATGGACTACGCGCGGTTCCATGAAACCTTTCTGGGAGATGTGTCCGGCCCGTTTGCGGTCGCTGAGACGTGCGCCCGCTTGCTATCGGTTGTTGTCTGTCTATATTTGTTAACACTATGGTTTCCATGTATGGCATTTATGATACTTTAGCACGCACCTAGTCGATGCAATATCTGGAGACTGGGATGGGCGGATACCGGAGACATGGTCGAAGTGGTGCACTGCTGTGTGTGGATGGGTCCTGCGAGCTGAAAGCAAGGCGTGACTCAATAAATAAACATTTTATATACCATAACATTCACACAAAGGATATGTTTTGTAGACAGGACAATATCAAGGGACTAAAGAAGATTTTAGTACGGGTTCAGACAACAAAATATGGGAAGGTCTTGACGTTGATCCGCACAAACCAATGTTCTACAATATCGATTTCATCCCGATGATGGCAACTATGCAGCATACGGCAGATGCAAGTGAGACGCCTTCTGGAGCGCGGTTTTCAGGGTTCCACGCCATATTTGGAAGGACATCTTTAATCTTTGGTGGGTTTAGTTACCCGTAGGGCCGGTTCAAGGAAAATGAATAGGAAGAAACAAAAAAACAAGGGCCATATTTTGGTTTCCTGAATACACCATCGGCGCTTCCAGGAGACTGTACTCGACCCTGGTTTCGAATTTTTGGACCCACCATTATTGTCTCTGACGGAACAATTCCAAGAATTTAAAACGGAAAGGCAGCAAAACCCAAATTTATATCGTCAAAATCACTGGAAGTTAATTAGGCCAATGAACGAAAAGCCAAAAATGAGTAAAAAAGGAACGGTGACTAGATACTACTACTGTAACTGAAACAGAGAAAAAATAACACTCTGTATGAATCGTAGACTATGTTCACTTTTTTGAGAGGCTACTTCTCTCAAGCTTTAACTTCCTGACATGTCCTGTTTTGACTCAGAATAAATATGTGATCAGGCCAACCTGGCTTGGCCTGGTCCATGGTTTATAGCCCCCACGATGTCTGCCGTCAATACAAAAAATTGTCAATCTCAGACGTATTCAGTACCCGAATCTCCTCTGAGGGTTTCCAGAACCCAGACTGCTCTGCGGCCAGCACGTCCTGCCCTAAAATCCTGGAAAATTCATTTAGAATTCGATTACCGTGGAAGTCGCTTGCGCTTCACGGACCGAAGTCATCATTTCTGCTATCTGGCTGAATGCCCTTTCAACTTCAGTGTCTGTTGCCATGATCCTGACATTGCTCCCATCAGCCAGCACCAGATCCCATGATCTGCAGCCAAAGAGAACACGTACTGGTCGAAGTTAGCTTGGCGTGCGTGACTAGCTTCACCAAAAATTAGGAGTTTCTGTAAATTTGACGATCTCTGGCTATCGCTTCACTGCAACAGTTTCGATATAGAAGCTGGCTTCGCACTGAGATCATATTACACAGAGCAACAACAGTTCACGTCAGCAGTAACTGCCGAGTTGTTCTGCCTCTGCCCGCACCGGGCCCGACCTGGACCGACGCCATAGCCCGAGGCCAGGCCGGCTCGGGACGCCTCACGCGGTCGCCTGCACGCCAACAGAAGGGGCAGTCGCCGCCCATGACCGAAGGCCGGCCGGGGCCGGTCGACCATGGCCGTGCAGCGGCCGCCCGCCAGGGGGCTGCGCGGTACACGTGGGTCTCCCGTTCTCGTCGGCCGGCTTCGCTGCCCCGGCAACCGAGGGTGCCTGAAGCCGCGCCCTGTCGGGACCGGCTGCAAACTCGCACACCGCGGCGACACAGTATTCACACTGCCCAAATAGCCATCGTTTATAACTCGATATTGCCCTGTTTCAGCTTTCAGCTTCAGGGGTGTGCGATAACGGCAAGTATATGCAGCACCGCTATTGGAAGATCAGATGACTACATATGCAGTAGCAGGCTGCTATTTTCATAGGCAATCCTAACGAGCTCGGCCACGAAAACACATCTGGTGGTCTGGATTCAAGGTCCCTCCAGGCTGCCTGTTTGACCGTGCACCGACCAGCCGCCGAATCGATTCTGGCCATCGGGCGTTTTATCCCCGGCCGTTCGGGGGGCGTGGCTCGCATTTCACACCCACGGTGCCGAGAGGCGAAATGAAATTCCGCGGCCGGCTCGACACGGGGCGCTCATGGCCGACCCGCTGCCGGGAATACAGTTGTTCGTCCGTCGACCAATGAACTGGCCGCCGCGCGAGGCCATTAGTGGATAACCTTTACTGTGCTGTCACAGACACGGGTCGGGATTTTCAGTCGGGTTCACAAGGATAATAAGGAGGGGGGGAACATCCCTCCATTTTTGGAAATGTAGCATTAGCGGTAGGGGAAAATGTCTTTGGCCCCACTTTTTTGAGGTCCTCCAGACACCCGTGATCGGGTTTATCGAACAAACAGCTGTCCATCCGATTACATTATTTTCTCATGTTCTACTCATGAGACATGAGTCACATGAGTCATCAGGGCTGGGTGTCGAAAGAGACGCCTCTCTAACCTCGAAAACGTCCAACGCTTATCATGGGAATTTCCGCAATATTAAACCTAATTGGGGACCTTATTTGTGGGTAATTTCATGGATGGTTAAATTCCAACTGCTCCTATTCTGATTTAACGGATACGATTTGGCAGAGCGGCTCCACTCTAATATTTCAGAAACTGACATTCCGATTTTGCTACATGATAGTTCAAACAAACCCTTGGGATATTCTATGCAATTCTAAATGCTTTAAAATACGATAAATGTTCAAAAGCGTTGCTGTGGTGCTACAAGGTGGTGCAGACTAATCCTTAGGACATGCTTTGAAATTCCAAATACTCCAAAATACAATAACATTTCAATAAGGTTATCAGGAACTACGAAAGTGATTTTACAGCATATTTACTTATTGAACTTTGATCGGATGCTGTTGTTGACATGTTCTTAAGGGTGAGTGGAAATTAAATATAAGGACTTGAATTATAAACTTGGGACCGTTACATATTGTTATATGTATCAACAGAGGACCAATAAAGGGAGGAAAACGTAAAATACATCGTGTTTCAAATCGTCAAACCGTCTGGAAGGACCCAAAAGAACTCACTGCAGCCTTTTCTATTCCCTGAAAACTCAGCAAAATATAATTTAGAAAACAGCGGCGACACCGAGATGTGAGAATGGGGCTTCCTTTATGATATGTTGTGCCGCATACTGTACTGCATTTTTTGTACTGCCACATATATTCATACAGGAGTCGGTGCCGGTGCGTGTTTGTACAGGTGTCAGGCCTAAGGCCTTCGTTGTGTTGAGACAGTGATACACATTAAAGCACACATGCCAATGACGATACTGGGAACTCTTCTTGAGGGTGGGGGGCTTTAGTTGCCCAAATAAGGTTCCAACGACCTCATGATAGTTCTTGCGAAACATGACTGATTATCTTCAAGATGCTAAATAATTATGATTACGAACAACGGTACGTGGAGTCAAAAAGGAAACGATAAATTAATTTTTAAAGACATTTTCCATTGCTCTTTTTTAAGTCTAAAAAGTGCCGTAGTGCTGAGCGCAATTGATTGGCATAAAGCAAATGTCTCCTGGACCTGTTCTTGATGATATGCACCATAGTCACTAAGGCCCTTTTTAACGTGTAAAAAATGCCGTTGTTCTTAGCCCAGTTGACTGTCATGAAATAAGCATCTCCTGGAATGCTCTTGATGATACGCACCTTAGCTGCCAAGGCCCTTTTATGATTTATAAAAATGCGATAGTGCTTAGGTCACTTCTGTACCTGTTCGTGGTAACACGCACCTTGGTTAAAGCATATGCCACATGCATGAGTCGCAAAATAGTGGCACACAGTCATCCTCGCAATCACGTTGGATGGAATTTCGTTACGTCATATGACCTACTGAGAGCCCATTTACGTCTCTCTGTATCCGTCTCTGCAGTTATGGATGTCGGTGTTCCGAGGCAGAAGAATTAGCATGGAGGCTTTAAGAATCACAGTTAATGCTACGACAGGTGCTCCTGATAACGAAGTGTATACGTAACTTTCCAAAGGAGAAAAAATTCTTTTCCCATGGATTTGCCATTGTCATCATAAAATGCATCACAAATACATCATAAGGCACACGGTGAAACGGGCGCAACCCAAACACGACGACCTGATTATCACAATAACGAATAAAGCACATATAGAGCGCATCTTGCACATTTATGAGACAAGGCTCAACACGCCTTTTATGGACTGCTTTTGGACTCGCCTCCGAGAAAGCTCGAAACTCACATTTTGATAGTGTACGTGAAAGACAGAAACTAGGAAGATTCATGTCGTGATTTACGTGCCTTCATAATGCTACCCCAAACTATACCAAAACGGTGAGCAAAAAGTCTCAGGGCGTCTTAATGACCTCCCGCTAGGAACGGGGTGAACAACCTCACATGTGTAACTATTCGAACTGCTCCGCTCTTGTCTGGCGCAGCACTCTACGTAGCCTCAAATACGAACGCAGCATGTACGTGGACGTACGTAAACACGTCGTATTTTGACCGCGCGCAGGGCATCAAGCCAGGCGCATCAGGACCATGCCAGGGTGAGTGTTTCTCCGCAGTAGCCGCCAGCGACACTCGGCATCCCTGAATTCTTGGAAGGCTGTCCGTCTGGCGGGCACAGGGGCCGGGAGATTGAAATCATTTGCCGGCGGAGAATGCGTTATTGAACGAGCCTCTTTACAGCTTTGTCGCGAGGCAGCGGCCGCCACCGGGGGACTATGGGGAGAGCTTGCTCGTGACCGAGTACCTCCTGAACTTGAATTTTGCTTGCATGGCACGCCATGTCCTTTCGGGCAAGTCAAGTCACGATTTCGGCCGTGCCTGCGAGCCCGTTTTAAGACCGGGGAGTTTCTCGATAAACACGTCAGTCGCCGCTCGTTTCCCCTCTCATATCATATCAGCGATACCCATGACATCATGACGATATCGGGCACTATATTTTATGTTCGTGCCGCAGTTCATCAGTCTCAGAGGGCAGGTCTCCTGCATGGCTGGTGGCGTCTCCCATCCAGAGCCGCACGACTTGCACCCTGGTGCCTCAGATTTCGCTGGAAATTGGCACCAGGGGTTTTCTGGTGCGTTGAATCTGCCTGGCACAACATCAGCTCCCCTTTATCTGCAATTCACGAGATACGCGCTGAGACGTTTTTAGGACTTGACATGGCATTGGTGTTTCTGATGTATCAGCTCATATATTTGCGTGACTACGAAGATTCGTACAATACAAATACAAAAAGAAAATTCGCCTAGGTCATTGTGTAAAAAGATGACCTAGTGAACTATGCCGAAAGTCACCGTTTTGCTTTGACATAGTGTTCAGCTTGATTTTTTATTCTTCAGATAATGTGCTTAGTATGCTGTCTTTCCACGACAAAAACAGAGACCGAGAGCACGAGCGTCCAAATGGCCATAGCTCAGAATATCGCGCTTGTCACTCATTTTGGCATTAGAACGTCAACAAAGGGCAATTTCAGGACAGAGCACCGAGGTGAGTTCTTCACACCCTCTCAGGTTTCGCTCGAAATTGGTGTATGGGTTGTTCTGGGCCCTGTTCTCGCTTCTTGGGCTTACGAAGTTTTACGAGGGGTTCAGGGGTCACCAGATACAGGTCATTCAAAATGTGAGGTCAAGACCAGCGCCCAACAACGTTTGTCACCATATCTCCATGATCCAAAGAAATTATCAGGACAAAACTACATACCGTTAGAAATAAAGAAGAAACCAACGGACGTGTTTTCGTAGTTGACCTCATGTCAAACGCAACCTCTCAAGTTAGATTAATGACCCGAAAGTTGTAAAAATCGGGAGACGATTTGTTTAGAGAGCAACAGAACAAAACGTTTTAAAGCTGAAGAAACCAGAAAAAGCATAGGACTTGCTGAAGCCTTGAAAATCTAACAGTGTCATTCTCGGTTATTCCCGGTCAGTGACAAAAGTCAGTTCAAATCCCGTGACCGCATGGGACAGCGTAGGATCTAAAGTCCTCTGACGGCCATTTAATGAATATGAATGAATCGGAATGGTTTCATATGGATAGCAGACAAAGTCAGCGCCTCAAAATGCCTTGGTCGACCCAAGATCAAAAGGTCATCCTTATCCGTGGTCGTTGACCCTCGGGTAACCCCAAAAAGGTCACAAGCGTTATGGCACCCATACTTGTGGTCAGGCTACACGTAGTGTGACCCCAGCTTGTCGTCTGAGTGCTATTTGCTTCCGCTGTTTGTGATTTCCCGGCATTTCGAGCAAATTCAGCCTTGCAGAGGTCCAGAAATGACGTCATAGGCCAGTGGCCTGGCATGGCTTAGCTTTGAATTGATTGAAAATGTTTGCGTAGGAGGTCCATGAGGGAAGTACAAACTTCGGTGCATTACCCCGCCTTATTTTTCTGTGTTGCCGAAAAAAAACGGGAGGGATGCATTAATCCCCCCCCACACACACACACAAGCTAAGGTTAACAAAGAAGAATATCCCCTAGTCATTGCCTTTTCTGTAGATAGTCTTAGTCATCGCATCACCCGATTCACGTATTCCTGATACGTATGCATAAGGTATTTTATTGGTGTATGAATACGAGCAAGAGGTACTTCAATCATTTTTGACATGTTAATGACAAATGTTTCCAGCAAATAAACACATTGTTTGTATTTTTAATAAACTGAAATTAGTAAGCATGCGGCCCAAGTCAAGTCATGGCCGATCACCCCCGTTGTTTTCCCAATTAATTCCCGTTACAAAATGAAGTTTTGCCAATATGTTACCAATAATGTCACCTATGTTGTGCGAGAGCTTAAATGAAATTGAAACAGGCAAAATGTGTTTAACTTTGATGTTGCAGGTGGTTAATGTCAGATTTGTACATTTGGTCTGAGGAGGTCAAATTTTACGAAAACATTTCTTGGTTCTCTTTTTTTAATTATGTGCAGTTCTGTCCTTAAAACTTTTCTGATCAAGAAGACATAATGTTTTACGTAGTTGCTCGTCAGCCTTGGCCTCATGTTTCCAATGACCAGTATCTGGTGACACTTTGATCTCACGACTTCATGAGTTCCAAAACCGAAGTGCCCATGGAAACCCCATATCACGGTTCTCTTCGAACCCTGAGGTGGTGTGAACTTCTCTACCCTTGCCTTGGTGACTTCCCTGAAATTACCCCAAATGAGACGTTTGTTTACCGGCTTCCATACGACGCCAGTGCATTGATCATCGATGAGATTGCTTTACAAATTGGTGCTAGGGGTTATCCGGTGCTTAACATCCACCTGGCACCATACCAGCTCTGTCTGACCTAGGGGTCGCGAGATACGCCCCGAAGCATTTTCAGAGCTTGACGTAACATTTCGGTGATGTCCGAATACCACAAGGAGCGGAAAGGGCAGTGCACTGAACCATGGGAAGGCCATTTGGACACTCGTACCTTCGGATATTTTTTTCGTTTTGGAAAGATGACATGCCAAACGTATTATCTGCGGAATAAAAATTTCAGGACGGAAATTATGCAAAGGTGGCGTGGTAAGCTTTGGCCTAATTCATAAGGTCATTTTTCAAATTGGCCTGCGTCAATGTTCTTTTCGCATTTGTATTGTGCGAATCTCTGCGATCTCAAGAATATATAAGTTGTACAATTTACTTAGTTGCGCAATATATATATACAATATATATGTACAATATATATGTACAATTTGCTTAGTTATACAATATATTGTACATTTTTCTTGGTGCCACGTAATTTGCATTTTCTTGGCGTGCTCTAAGCATACCAATATTACGCCAGTTTTAAAGACGGCTCGAGGCATATCTCGTGACCCTCAGGTCAGAGAACGATATTGTGCCATGCGGATTTCACGCATATAAGTCCTGGCACCATATTTGAGCGAAATCTGAGACACGAGTGTACTGAATCGTTCTGTGGGTGCTGTGCGTGGTAAAAGACGTGTTAAATCGTCCTGTTGGTGTTGCGCTTGGTGGAAGACCACATCCGTGAAGAGTCTGTTGACCAAATGCTTGATACAGACCAAGATACCTAGAGACCTATGACCTATGGCTTGGAGGAGAAGAACTCTCCAAACTATCTCGAGATATCCGCGTGGTCCCTTGAGGTCGGGGAAGTTAGCTCTCGACCTCCCTGGCAGCTGGTCTGCCGCTCGCAGGTCGCGTGGTTCGGGCGCCGGTGACTCCGCCCGGCCCCGCCGCAGGCGTCGGGTCGCGGCGGGGTCATGGCGGCCCGTTATCGAGACTCGGCGCCCTGATGAATTCGGCTGGACCGGAGCAATCACAGATGGTCCGGCTATCGACCGAGCCGCGGCACCGGGCCGCGCGCGGCCGCCTGAACGGCTTCGGCACGGCGCGGGGGAGGGGCGCGGGCGCGGCGCCGTGGACGTTGCCCCCTCGCGTGACCGTGCCCTGCCCACAGACGTGAGGCCTGCCTTCCGGGAACGGTACGGCGTGATGCGGGCTGCTCCAGTTGTGCGCTGACGTGCCCGTCTGTGGGATTCTCTCCGAAGACTGCTCTCCGCCCTGATATTGACTATTACCAGCATGGCCTGCATGTGGACGGGATCTGCTGGGACTGCTAGCGATGCGCTGTGCTGGGTGCCCTCGGCTAGTGCGGGCAGTGAGGGGCGGCTTGTAGAATGGTCGTGCCGTCCAGTGCGTCGGTTTCTCAGTCCCTATATTGGTGACATCAGGTGCGCAGCCTGTTCTCACGTCACTCCAGCGTCATCAGTTGGCGTGACGATCCACAGCAGAATAGGACCAGTGACTTTTGTGTCACAAGGCAGACACCACAACATCCCGTAGTCCAAGCTGCTCACCCAGGCTTGAAATCTAGAACAGATATTACCTATAGTTGTTCACTGTTATTTACAGATATATTCACACACGGACATGGTGAGGCTCACCATATCCGAGAGCCAGTAATATCTCTCCATCTGCCGCCGTAAAACACCAATCACTGTGCACTGTCGCAACACGGCCAGGCCGGGGCTTCTTCCCACAAGGTAACGCGGGCGCCGGGCCGAGTCACTCCACGATTTGCCTCTGGCGCAGGCGCCGGGCCGAGTCGCAGGTCCTCGTCCTCAGCCGACCGCGCGCCGGCCTGCCCCATCTCTCCATGATGACTTTCGGTTTAGCTCTGTCTGGAACATACAGAAATGTGACGTCCAGCAATGAGTTGGATCGGCTGTCCCTGTTGTTTTGATGGTACCGCATGGGAAACGTACAGCTGCAGGCGACAGAGCTCTGGTCGCCAGGATAAGCTACCGACGCCGTTCAGGGGCCGATCGCTTTAGCGTAGTCTGATCCGATGAAATGATGCACCACGCTGCGCACGTTTTGAGAGCTGTCAGGGAAGCTTATGTTTGTTGCTCAGCTGTTCTAGTTTTCACGACGGTGAAGCTACATGTGCGAACCTGAATTTTCATTCTGCAGCCAAGCAGATAATTTTTCGGCATACCCTAATAACAGAACCGATCCAATGGTAATACTTCGTTTAAAGTGTCAATTTTAACTGAGTTTAATTAAAGGCGCAGCATTTCGATATGAAGTGTCATTTCGGACCATATGTGAGGCATCATTTCTCGATTCGCCATTTTGAAAGGGCTAGTAGGTCTTCGTCCGTCTTTCGTACTCTGCCTGCCGCTGTCATGAGACTGATGACAGGCTTTGCCTCAGCTGCATTGCACACGAGGTTCCTCCTTAGTCCGACAAATGACTGATTCCAATATTACATCATCCGGCAGCAAAGGCATTTCACACGAGTTGGACTCATTCCCATGCACCGAAAAAATAAACCAGCGACTTTGGCTGAGTTAGGACGGCCCTAACAATCGATACGGCGGGCAATGACCCGGCTGGTCACAGGTGCTGTTGCAGCCGACCGCCTGTTGCTGGGAGCCGGGCCTTCCCGCTGAAGACCGTAGCTCCGATGAGGCACTTCTTACAGCGTCCACACTGAGGGGCAAAGTAAACCGTCGTTGAACTTTGGCAGACTGGTCAGTCTCAGTGGAGAACTGGTCAGTCTCAGTGGAGAATTGGTCAGTCTCAGTGGAGCTCGACGCCACTGATTGCGCGAGGCAGCGTTCAGGCTGCTTCTCCTCAAATATATATAATAAAAAATAAATGCAATGGAAATTGCATTTATATTCAATGCCTTGGCTTCCTGGCCACCGAAACCTTACACATGAACGACCGTTCCACATTTAAATGGCAGCAATAACCTAAAAGGGGATGCTCAGTTTGGTCAGCTTTTCTATGACAGATCTGACTGGCCTTAAGCATGTCGCTGGTACTGTTTTCAGTGCTCATTCTTCTGAAAAGGTTTAGCAGCTTCAAAAGATGCAATTGATTAAAAACCATAGTAATGAACCACCGATATGACGCAACAGGGGCCTGCGCAAGCCATAGAACACAACAGTTCATTGGTCCGCGCTTGGTCAATACGTCACGCAGCAGTTGTAAACAGGACGTGGTCGAGTAAATGGGACACAGTAAAACCGTAGGAAATCGCTTTGAACCTCCACAAGAGCAGACTTTTGAGGCAAAGTATCTTGCAGAATGGTTTCTACGGCGGGAACAATACATGAACGTTCCGTGGTTTCGCGGGCAGCAGTGGTAAAATGCTGCACGCCGATGGCGTCGCTGTTTCCCGATGAGATGCCCAAGGAAAGCGCTGCTAGCCCACAGTATCGCTGAGGGTAGCAATTCTCTTCGAAAACATCTCGGAGGAAAACAGCGACGTCATCAAGTTTTGCCACTGTTGCGTAGAAAACGTACATCATTCATTTGTTACAATGCTCTTAAAAAAGGGCAGAAAACGGCAAAACATGGCGTGATTCACAGTTACGAGTACATCCATGTATACAAGATGGCGACCTATCTTGTCAAACGATCAAGACCTACTAACGGCAGCGACTTAACCTAAAACGGGATTACAACACACTAGAACATAAAGCAGGTTAGCTTTCTTGATTTTAATTTAGGTCTCGCGCATTGCAATAGCAGCGGGCCACAGCCACTTTAAAACAATTTTAAATTCTCATTTATATGTCGTACATTGCCACGGTGGCGGGCCACGGTCACTTTTGCTAGGTGGTAGATTTCCCACTACGTCGTAAAAACCATGTATTATCCTGTCACTATTGAATGTTTTTCGTTCTTAAAAGAAATGCAAACGAAAATTCGCACCAGGACGACTATTACACGGCGTCTATTCAACGTTTTTTATCTGCTGAAAATAAAGCGACGAGATGCCGGACAAGCTCAGTCCCACTGGGGAATAGGCTGGCTATGGACTTCAGATTCTGTGAGCTTAATGGTGCCGATGTTATTGATCCAGCTGGACACAAGCTATCAGAAAGAACACGAAGGGCTATAAAACAAGCTGGTAATAAGTTTAAAAAATTATCAACAGCGCATAATGTGTTTGTAGTTAACACAATATTTTTTCAGTAAGTTTAGTTCAATAATGACGACCTTTTGCAACGATTCTATCTATCCGTAAAACGGCAAGATAGACAACCAGCCAGAGCCAAATCCAATGCATATGTGCTGAATACTGTCTCATTCTTTCAGTAATAAAAAGCAGAAAAAGCGTTACTCTTTTGTCTTAACCCTATTCCCGGAGGGCTAGACGGTATGGCCGATTCCCGGCAGGGGGGGCGGATTCGGCCCCCCCCTGAGATCTCGAGAACTACTTATCCGATTTCATCGCAACAAACGGCAATCGATTTGCCGTGACGTGAACTACATTTTTATGAAAAGAAATTTTCAAAATTTTGAAATTTGTGGATACAGGGGGGCAAAAATGTCAAAATGGGGGGTACTTTTGGACTTCTTATAACTCGTTGTTTATCAACCGATTTCGATGAAACTGGCATGAATCGAGAGATTATGGATAGGGCTTTTACCATGGGTATGCAAATTTGAAATTTTGAGAAAATTCATGGGCGTTCACAGGGTTTCAAAAATAGGGGGATTAGTTTTTCAATAACGGAATGAACAAAAGAGGCCAAAACACTTTTTTAGCTTCTGCTAGTCATGTTATGCTAAAGAAGTACAAATCGCATTACAATGTTTGTATAATGTTAGCATAGGCGGTGCCAGGGACATAAAAAGGGGGAAATGTCATGGTCACACGTTTCTCAGATCAACTTGTGACCTTTGACCTTAAATGACCTCCAGTGACCTTGGGGTCACCTGGAATGATGTCGTGTGCATTCAATACTATCTGTAAACGTTTTTAATCGATTAAATTCACTCTATTCCAAAAAATTCATTTTTTGGCTTTTGCGATATAGGGTACACGCACTAACATTTTAGGTCATAGCTCCGTGACCTGACCTGATATCAAGCTGAAACTTGGTACACAAGTAGAGGGCATCTTTCTACGTCATATATATTCCGGGTTTGGCATTTGAAAAAAGGCGCCGAAATTATTGCGAAAAAACAAATTTTGACTTTTGACCTTGACCTGACCTTGTAAAGTGACCTCAGATCAACAAAATTACATATGCACATTGCCCAACTATTTAGCTATATATTCATATAAAGTTTTAAGTTCTATCTTGAAAACTCTGTTTTTGGCAGACATTTTCCTTTTACCCTCAACATGGCCAAAAATGACCTGAGGTGCCTCCCAAAAACGTTGCCTGGCTCCGCCCATGAGCAAAATAGAATTTCGAAATTTTGTCACGGCGCGTAGAAGGAATAGCTAGGAAAAGTGACCAAGTTTCGTGAAGCTGCGTCAAAAACCCTGGAATTGGCAAGCAAAAAACCCGAGGGGGGGCGGATTCCGCCCCCCCCCCCCCTGCCGGGAATAGGGTTAAATGTGTGCAAATTGCGGTAATGCATACGGCTGCTGAATTAGAAATCTAACATATAACAATAGAATGCAGCATTAGTTTTCATGTAACAGTGCCAGAAATGTTGCAATGCCGTGAGCACGGATGCACTCGGCTTCGCCTCTTGCAACAGGGACGCCGTCTCTGTGTAGCATTCTCACATTGTGTCGGGGTGGGTTGCATATGCCTGACACCGGTATGCGTCGCCTGGAACCCCTAATGGGCGCCTGGCTAATGGACGCCGGCGCCGGCAGGACGACCCAGACTCGACCGGCGAGGAGCGCTCCCTGCTGGGCCGCACGCCGTCGCTGACCTCGTCCGGCTGCAGCTCGGCTTCGTCGCGAGACCTGAAGGCCGACCTGTACAGCCAGATCGAGCGGCGCCGCTCGGCCGGCCCGACCCGGCCGGGCCGCCCGCCGCCGCCGGCCGCCGCCGTCGCCGTGCCGTTCTGGTCGGGCGTGCCGGCGGCGGCCGGCGCGCGCGGCCACGGCCTGCAGCCGCAGCTGTACCAGCTGCACGAGGAGCCGCCGCGGCCGGCCGAGCTGGGCCGGCTCCAGTTCAGCCTGGCCTACCGGCCGCAGCCGGGCGCGCTGCTCGTTCGCGTGCTGGAGGCGCGCGAGCTGGTGGCGCCGGCGCTGCGGGACAGCGCCGACCTGGCGCACTCCAACCCGTACGTGCGCGTGTGGCTGGCGCCCGGGCCGCGCCGCTGCCACCAGACGCGCGTGCGGCGCCGCACGCAGAACCCGCGCTTCGACGAGACGTTCACGTTCGAGGTGCGCTTCAGCGAGCTGGCGCGGCTGCGGCTCCACCTGCTGGTCAAGGACTTCGACAAGTTCTCGCGCCAGTGCGTCATCGGCGAGGTCACGTTGCCGCTGGCTCAGGCGCACGCCATGGGCGGCCAGCCGCTGTGGAGGCCGCTGCTGCCGGCCGCTCAGGTACGGCGTAGGATCTCCGCACTGGGGAGGGGGCACTCAGAGCCGGCTCCCATTATCGCAGATTCGTCTCATTGTGCCACAACGTGCGCGCTACCGCTGCGCGTGTCAAAAGGCATTAAATCAATGTTGTTTGACGGAGAGATCAACGCATCTTATTGCAGAAGATTTCGGTTTGTGTAGGCAAGATCTAAACGGACATGCTTCAGCTAGCAAGTCAACAAGGCGAAGTCGGCAAGACCCAAAACACATAAACATATCGGCTGGATAACCTTTCGCCGACGAGCGTCCCATTTACGTATCCATGCCAAATACGTAAATTAAAAAAAAAAAAAACGCCAGCCTCCTGTGTTACTGCGATTATCACCTGATCGTGTGAAGGGGCTGTCTCGGTCCGCAGCACGAGGACGACTGCGGGGACATGCTGCTGACCCTCAACTACCTGCCGCGGGCCGGCCGGCTCAACGTGGACGTGGTCCGGTGCCGGCACCTGCCACCTGTCGACATGAGCGGACGCACAGGTACGGCCTTCCCCGGCCGCGGACGGTGCATCCTCCGCACGGCACGTCCGTGGTCCACCGCAGCCGGCAGTACCGCGCGAGCTCACTCGGCATTCCCGTGTCTTCTGTGGAACGTGGTAACACCGCTCCTTTGTCATGGATCGTCTAGAGATTCCGGTTCGACATGGGTTCAGGACATCATGTTTGCATCAGGTCGGAGGCGAGGGGACGTCAGCGGCCATGCGCGGTGAAGGTTGGAGAGTAGCAGCACGTCAAACGCTGCGGCGCTCCGCTCACGTCGAGCTTCGACCGTCTCCGTCTTGTTCCCTGGAGAACGCTGTCCGCCACAGTGTACCGCCGTACCCCACAGGCCAACTATGCTGTACCGCCTATCATTTCGAGCCCATCATGCTGTACCACGGCGCCATCGCAGGAGCCACAATACTGTACCGCTGTATTGACCGGGGCCCACCTTGCTGTACCGTGGTATTACCCCTGGTCTGCACCATACTATACCCACCACACACGCCATCACCCCGAACTGTACCAGCGCACCACCCCAGCGCCGACCATGTTTACCACGGCACCATCCTAGAGTCTACCATACTGTACCATGCCACCACCCCAGAGCCCACATACTTCATCTCCAGATCCAACAAACTATCGCCCGGTAAGTCCCCTCCACTGTTCACCAAAAATTTTTGGGAAGGTAGTATATAACCATGTCTACAAACACCTAACAGACCATTCTCTTCTTATCCCATTGCCAAGTGGGTACCGGCCCGGACACAGCACACAGATACAACTGATACACTAACGCACAGCATGTACACAGACTTAGACCAAGAAAGCGACTTTGCTGGAATATATTTTGACATACGAAAATACTTTGACAAAAGCTGGCGTTGAGGACTTTAATAAAGTGTGAAAATGAATTCGGCCTCACGAGAACTTTATTGCAGTGGCTTAAATCGTATCTAAAAGATCGACGGCAAAGAGTAGGAAATGGCCAAACATTTTCACCGTCGCAAACAACTATCGCTGGATGCCCCCAGGGATCAGTGGTATAGCCACTCCTCGTTCTGATGCCCCTAAACGGACTAGCAGACAAGACGACAAACGACATTCTCCTTTTTTGCAGACGATACATCACGAAACGCCTCACATAAACCACATCAGCCCCTTCATGCTCAGTAATCTCTACAGAACGACTTAAGCTCCATATGCAAATACGGGCAAGAATGATTATCACTTTCAATGCGACGAAATCTGTCGTGCAAACATTCTCAACAAAACCCGTCATAAATTCATCTCAGGTTACCTTTGGGGGTGGACCCGTTCCATAAACTAGCAACCACAAACACCTGGGCCGGACACTTTCGAAAGATCCTCAATTACACACACACGTGAACGGAATTATCGTCAACAGAGCTCTGAGTCCGCTTGATCCTGTTACCAAATACATACCAAGGAAGGAATTCTTGTTCAAATATACACGACTTGCAGCCAGCCCTACTTTGACTATTGTAACACGGTGTACGACGGGCATTTGACTTTTCACGACTCGCACTAGAGTTTACAGTATTCACACACACACACACACACTAGATACACACTATTCACACTAGAGACTACAAAACAGAGCCTCACGACTTGTAACGAGAACACCATTAAGGACCTCCACCTACTGACTTCGACGCGATCTGGGCCGGAGCACACTGATGACAAGACCTGATACTCACCGATTAAACGGGCATTTCAAGCTAAAAGCCGCCGACACAAGACTTCCCAGCTATGTTACAACCGTCCCTCCAAACATTCGCTTACAGGGCACTGGTAGAACACTCGGAAATGCATCCACACAATCATTTCTAACAAATTGTACCACACTTTTCCAGCGAACCTTCATTTCCGCCGATACCAGAGCCTGGAAAAGGCTTCCAGAACCAATTCGTGTCCTCACTTCACCAGAATCCTTCGAACGAGAAATATCCCTGCGGCTGAGTGTTCCGATTCCGCCAGTGTTTTATTCTCCAGGCAGTTAAATTGTCAACGCACTAAGCACGAAACCAGGGGTAGGCACGTTAGATCTCACCGCAAGCCTATTTCATGTAAAGTTATCACGCCTGCTTGCGTCTTTGGTAATGCTTCTGAAAGTACCGCCCACTTCATCATACAGTCGCCTTTATGCGCATTGCAGACATTAATTATTCAGAAAAATATCGCATATTTTACGTTACGATTTTTCCCATTTACCAACTAACACACAAACAAATATGCTTGTACATCGAACACACATCAGCGTCAGCGAGTGTGACTGAGCAACCCGTTCTTCCCAACAGTTTCTCTTCGGCTTCAAAAGATGTGCTTATTAGGATATGAATGAACGCTCGCCTAGCGGGGGAGGAGGCCTTTCGACCCCCCCGGAGTTTTCGTGATAGGAAAAAAACAGTGCGCGCAGTGTGCTGAAATTTTCAGAACCTTCTCAACATCTTTTGTGCATGTAGGATTTCAGCTTTCGCTTACGTCAGGCCACTGGCCTATGTCAAGTAAAAGAGGTCAACCTCCGATTAACAGGTCTTCTACGAACCACGCCGTGGGGTCGATCGACCTAAAACTTTCGGGGGTTGTAGTCTAGGACATTCCTGAGTATTATGCTATCTCGACTTTGTTATCAAGGTCAAGTTCAATGACGTCGGGTCAACTCATTTTCTGCCCCACTTTCATGTCATGTCATGTCATGTATTTCCTTCAGTCTCCATGTAATGGCTTTTCGGGCCGAGTGTCATACACTAAATCGCAGCATAGATACAGGGTCACAGTGAAAGTATTCAAAACGTAGGCATTGTGCTATGTTTGCCCCCAGTCCATTGCCTTATTTTTGACGGTTTTGGACCGTTTCTCCGGTTTGCTGGTGCCTGAAATGCATCCCTGGGTCAAGGAAGTCACGAAGCACGACAAATATGTTGACCGATTTCAAGGGTTATGAGGCAAGCCCAGGTCGCATTTGGGGTGAACTAAGAAATGGAGTCTAAAACCCCGTTTTGATGATTCTTGAGAAAAAAATAGGCAGCGAAGTCGATTTTGCAGACCAAAAATACATCATGACGCTCCCAGTCTCTGTAATGACCCTAGGTCACTTGATGTCACGAGAGGTCACCGTGGTAAAAGCTGAAATATATTCCTCGTGACTGAAATGTATTTCTGGGTCAAAGGCGTCACGAAACACGACAGACAGTGTTGACCCACAAACACACATGAAGGGTAAGAGGTGAAGTCAGGTCACATGGGGTAAACTAGTAAAAAGAAGTCTAAAACACTGTTTTGATGATCACTGGGGTAAAATTAAGCAATGCATTCGATATTGCAGTCCAGTATTGCACCAGGACACTTCCATGCTGTGAAATGACCTTAGGTCACATGAGGCCGTGCGAGACCACCGCGGTAGAACATGAATTCATATTCAGGTGTTCCGCTCTATCTGCCTGGTTTATTTCATAAGTCAGTGACAGATCTAGGCTTAAAAAAATGAAACCGAAGCGTGTTTCGAATCAGGTCATGAGCCTACGCCTGGTCAGGTCACAAGACCGACCTTATATAGTACCCTACAGATCACGGTTTTGGAACCCAAGGAATTTCAGTCCAAAGGTATTCCTGGCCCTTCTGTTCGCACTGCTATTTATCCTCGACAGAACACGAAATAATGCAAAGGAAATGGTTGAATGTTGGGTCAGGGCACAAGGTCAGGTCAGGCCACGTCGGGTCATCGGCTTTTGGCCTGTCGGTATTTAAAAATGTTCGTAGAAAGTATTTATATCGTTTGGAAGCATACATGGACAACAACTTGCCAGTGACGTTAAAAAACCCACAAATATAGCGTGGCGAAAAATGACATTATAACAGGTTACCTGATGCGATACGTGGTTATATGCATGTCAGCGTAATGTACATTCTTTTAGCTTTTCATTGACATGATCGGAATTCCTCAAGCTTTTTTTTACGGATGGAGTTAGAGCCTTTCTTGAAATCCGTATTTTTACACATGAGCCAAAAGGTTGGGTCATTTTTCTAATTTTTCAACCAATTTTGAGTACCTTGGAATGTTCTCCGAGCTATCGGGCTATCCGATAATATAAATTTCATTTTTCCAACCTTCCGTTCGCGCGATATGGGGGGGGGGGCATCGAAACGCTGCCCGCCCATCCCCGAGCTCCAGCCGGCCACGTCAGGGTGTCGGTTGGGCGCGGGTAATGTGTGATGTGGATTGAGCGGTATGGGGCGGCAGACCTTTGCGTTGACCGTGACAGTCGGTGATGCCTTTGCGGCGTTGGTCAGAAGAGTGTGCCTATTATTCATTGCTGATTTGCGAGAGGCTTTGTGTCATGTGCATCCTGTATGCGTGCATCGATCGCCCAAAAATTGATTTATTATTGCACTAACTGAAGATAAATTTTGATTGACTGGTTGTACCACGGCACCATCCCAGAGCCTCTAACACCTTCCGCCGTATCACCCTGGGACCACCATGCCCTTCCGACTTACCAACCCTTGCCCACGATGCTGTACCGGCGCTCAGTCGCTGGACCGAAGATCTATGACGCGTCTATCCTAATCAGGACTCTTGGAATCCGTGTCATCTATCCCAATATCCGATGAGCGCAGCCGTGGGGAGACGATGATGTCAGCAACTAAAAGCAAACGGATGTGCGGCACTTCAGCTGATACGTTTTGAAGAAGCCTTTCCAGGCTGATGTCAGTGATGCCATGTAGGTTTTTCCTGTAAGTGCACTTCTAGAAGCCTCATTGTTCGTCAGCGTCTCACATACGTTCGGGTTTACCTTCTTCTGAAGAGCGGCTATTCTTGACGGAAATCCCATGAATCGCAGGAAACCATACAAATGGGACGAGACCCGGAACTGCAGGGCTTCGCTCACGTGCGATCGGGACCGCCTATATATAAACGTTTACTTAGGTCGTATAGTTCCTTGTGTGCAGTTTCAGTTTTTTTCGCTCTTTTGTTTTTGGTTGACGGACGATTGTACTACGTTATTGTTCAAGGCATGTGGAATCGAAGCAAAAGAGCACATATGTTCATATTTTAAGGGCGTCCTGATGACATTTCAAATATAACATTGTCCATTCTGAAATCGAAACTACGCAACAACATTACGTACATTTATACAGGACATCTGTTTTAAACATCACATAACAACGCTCGCTGAAAGAATTCTGCACCTCATACTACGGCACATATGTCATGCGCTCATTTCCTTTTCCTCATCCAAATATCCTCAGAGGTGGTTTTCTTCTCAAATGTGGGAATGAGGTGTCTGATGTGTAGTGATTCAGGGTGTACAGTGTTTTCTTGTCAGTTAAGGATACGTGACCTGGTTGCTGGTAGCCAGGTGTTATGTTGTGGTCGATCTTCCATGCTTGTCCTTCATTTGTTTTCGGGGATCCTTCTTGTAAGTGCCTGGTGCATGTATGTAATTCATTGACGAGAACACATATGCAATTAAGACTTGATATCACTTGTAATCGATCGCCACTTGGAACTGATGTTTGCCAATGCTCAAATTTTGCATGTTTTTAGGCTCGAAGCACTACCTTCTGCTTGTGTAGATTTCTTGATATTGGCCTTCACCGGGCCGAGGGATTCCTGGAACCTTCTTCGGTCTTCTGAAGCTATCCAAGAAACGAAATGGCGTGGAGATCCGGAATTCAAAGTTCCTTTCGATACAGTTATATCCTGTGTGGATTCTAAATTCAGGGTCACCTCGGGTCATTGGCCTAGGACAGGTCGAGTTAGAAAATGTTTCAAAAAAATGAAAATGGCATGACATGTTGTGAAACGCACCGATTGACATGGAACGGTTCATGTTAACAGAACGTGACAAATGGAACAATTCTGCTACGTCGAATTTTTGGGAAATCTCCTGGCCATTGACCTTACGTGAGCTGAACTTTCCGCCTTTTTACCTTTGCTTTTCAGATTTTGGGACTGGTTTGGCGGCTT
Organism: Capitulum mitella; assembly: GCA_030062745.1. Lineage (NCBI taxonomy): Eukaryota > Metazoa > Arthropoda > Thecostraca > Pollicipedomorpha > Pollicipedidae > Capitulum > Capitulum mitella. Next base: position 30,943,186 of record CP099841.1, read on the forward strand.
TTAAGCTTGGATATGCACCTATTGGTTATCACGTCATTTGCACATGTAATTGTAAAACTTAACCCTGACCTGGGGCCAGGTTACGCTTCATACCGAAATATGTACACAAAGCACTGGTGTTCATATGTGATTAGGAAGCACTGATATATGATAACAACGCGTCTGACAAGGGCGACCCAATCCCATTTGATGAACCTTAACTGGATTTGACCTTTCAAAATATTTTGTTTGAACACATTTCGCATTGCCACAGATGATGAGCTCTACATCCGTGCCTTCCTTCTACACAGCTTGTACGGCCCTATCCTCTTACTTCTGGTTAATAAAATGAATACACTTGTCGCGAAAATAGCTTCCCGCCAAATATTAGGCTTTTGCGTTGCGGCCTTACCTGGCGTCCGATATCCAATGCACTTACGTCAAGCTGCTTTTGGGCACGATTTTCGTGATGTAGGAGGGATATTGCATGGTCCAGTATAACGGACTTTTAAGCTATGCCGTGTCGGAGCACCGGTAATGCGGCCGATGATGCGATAGACATCAGAAACGCCTGGCATGTAGGTCTCAATACCGTTATCCAAGTTGACCTGGTTTGACTTAACTGTGATAGCTGTAAACTTTACTTGCGTGCTAGACACATTTGCGGCGTATCTCAGTCCAGATACATACTTATACGTTCACAAATATGAGGCTCCTGTCCTTGCAAAAATACAATATTTGCGTTCATTTCCGCGTTCCTTGGAATGATCAGATTTGGCCTCAAGTGCCCCTTCTCCGCCCTAAATAGGTCAATGAGGTCTTCTTTTTACGTTTGAGTTCTTTCGAAACTACGCAAAAGCTTTGGTATCAAAGCATTCCGCCAAAAATGCCAACAGGGTAATGTGACCTAAGATGACCTCTGGTAACCTTAATACTGACCTGATTGGAAAAATCGAGATGTTGGCTCCTAGTTTTGCCAAGAGCTTTCCAACGGTGTTTTTATTTTTTATGTAGCGCTGATAATTCTCGAGATCTTGGGAAGGGTTCTCATGACCTCCCCCGATCCGGCGAAGGTGGATCCGTAGGCCGGCCCGGCGAGGGTTAAAGGGAATGTTCCACGTTACCACGCATTTTGAAATGAATGGACAAGCTATAGCCCGTAGTCTTACTGTTCGCTCTGTAACAAACATTATTTCCAAAACTATACACTCACGGCAACTCAGAACGGTTACCTGGGATTTTCCAGTGCGTCGTATTCTACCTGGAAAACATGTTAACTCTCGAACGGCGAGTCGACTCTCAGAATGGGCGTTCCAACACACTGTAAAAAGTCGGACCTTTTGAAAAATGAGCAAATGCGGATGAAGCTGACTCTTCAGGGTGACTCCTCAAAAACGAATACGCCGACTCTGTTTCGGCGGGTCAGAGAGGACCTAAATTCGCTGTTACGGTGTCGTCTGTTTGACGGCGAATTCTTGAAATGGCTAACACTTTACAAAAGCCCTTCTCTCCCTAACAGAGAGTCAACAGCAGAGAGTCACGTGACTCTGCCATTTCAGACAGTTTTACTTTTCAGGACTCTTTTGTGCAGACGTGACTTTTCCAGATGTGGTCGATTGACCCTCTGAAATGAACCAATCAGTAAAACCCTGTGTTGCTTCCGCAATGTGGCATGTATTCATAAACAAAGCAGATAACAAGCCAACGACTGCATGTGCCAACAAGAAGAGCTTACGGTACAAATAAATCAATGCAGGAGTTTCCGTACAGTTTAGATGCTCTTTTTGCGCTTTAAGCCTCGTCTGGCGAGGCCATTTTTACACCCTCGCACCGCGGAGGGTCCTAAAACACCCCACCCCACTAACTTTTGAACAAAGAAAAATGAAGAAACGCGGTGAAAGCCAGCGTGTTTCTTGTCACATAAATAACTCATTATATCTGAAACTCAGGTCACAGTCATTACATCAGAGTGGCCATGTTAAAATATCTCGAAGTTGTCTTAGCGATGTAGTTTCCACGCTTATGAAAATAAATCGAATCTGTAAGCTCCAACGTGTTAATCGTTGTCTTGGCTGTCGGCAAATGTGTGGATTTATAGGCCTAGGTGACCTGTCTGGTGACGAAAATGTGGTCATCCTTAGTTTTATCTTAAAAGGTCCGTTTTTGGCAGCCGTTTTTCTTCTACGTTTAACAGTCCCACCCAAAAAACGCATGAAATGGCTCTCCAAAAAATTGGCCTGGGTCTGCCACTGGACAAACGGTAATGTGAAAATTTGGAACAATGCATGGAAAGAACAGGCTGGGAAAGTCGCCAGGCTCTGTGAGGCTCTTCCCAAAATCCTGGTGGTGGCAATGAAAAACGGAGGGGCTTCTAAACCCCCGCATCATACGGGGATAGAGTGATATAAGGTGCAGACATTCCGCGTTTGTTGGAGGTTAAAATCCCATATCTTTGCACGGCTTTGTGCGAGAGTCTGCCTTTTGATCGACGTTTTTTTGTCAAACATTCCGTGCGCCCAGCGACCTTTTCAAACCAGACTACACTGTGTGACAAATTCTTTAAGGCGTCGCGCTAGAGTAGCTCCCTCGTAAATAGTCTGCTACGACAGGGGCACTGCTGCGGGAGAAAACGGCATTGGTCCCGGAGGAGGAAGGTGGCGATTTGGCCAATCGTTCCATCAAGACCGCCAGTGCACCATCGATTTCGTTAATTACAAAAAAAAATCCAAGGTTGGCGTTTTTCCCGTGTCGTTTGGCCTTATACAAACGCGTCCAAAAATGGATAGCGTTTTGTCCCCCGTTTTGCGTTGACTGCCGGCGTCAATGTGCGGCAGCTCCGCGAGGTGAGACATGAACCTGGCGCCCGCCCGATCAGAGCAGCCGACTGACCACGTGGTGCTCCGCGCTGGTCGTCGATGTGCCCCGCAGTGGGGGCAGCTCCGTGCCGTGGTCAGTCGTAGCGTCCGGTCGCCGGCCACGTGCCGGCCTCTCCGTCCAGTGTACGGCTCCCCTGAGTGGGATTCGGTGCCCGGCCCTGGTCCGCCAAGACGCGGCGCGAATAACGTGTTGGGAAGATCCGCCAGGGAGATAAGACGGCGTCAGTCGACGGCGGCCGGCACCGAGTGAGATTAGACGGTGGCTGTTCACGGCTGGGCACGTGACCGAATCAAAGGGAGTCCACGAATGCCACGCAGCCATGTGTCAGACAGAATGATGCCTGCGGCCGTTACAGACACTGAGATCAGGATAAACAATGATCACGGTAACGGGATAACCCGACATCGTATCACACCATGATCGTGTGTCAAGATGAATTCACATGTACAGCACAAAACGAATTGTAGCTCTAGCGCAAATCCCGTAGCTCTAGAAAAGCTCCATGTAAGTTAAAATAGTTTTGTGACATAACCGGATCCCAATAAGAGATCAAACTATAGCCCTGCGTCGAAAACGCTTCCGAAGATACGGATACATGTTTAGTACGTGCATAAAATTGTGACGTGGTGGTGGCGGATTACACACATGTAATCATGCTTGTGTGTACGCTTGTGTGAAAACCTTGCTGTGTACGTTTGAATTAATGCACATGTGCACAGGAAGATGGAGGGCAAAAATTGTTCGCGCCTCATGCTTTTTGCGCATAACTTTCGCGGCGATATGCCAGGGTTTGAAATCTGGCCCATCTTTTTCCAAGCTCTCAGCGCATTTTTACCGCTTGAAATTTTCAAATCAGCCCAAACTTTGCGCACTAAGTCCTGGCGAAGCCGGGAGGTCGGCCGCACGGCCGATCCATCGTCGGCGGCGGACGGCGCCACGCATATTGAGCTGTAGAAAGGGAACGTCAATGCGTATGAAATAGTTCCTGCCGGACAACCAGCTACAAAATATTGTGGGAAGTTCGCCTGTATGATATATTTGCAACCTAAAGGCACAGGTAGCCTGGACGAGGTCAGTCGAGACCAGCGGAGGTCACTTATTAAAATGCAGTTTTTTTGTCAAGGGAGCAGACGGAACTTTGGAGAGGACTTTGACTGGACGATGAACGCCGGTGCCTCAAAGTATAGAAAGGGCAAGTCAGGCCAACTGAGGTCATCCAAGATAATTAACGTCGACGCCGCATTTTTTCTTCTTCTCCTGTCTACCCACATGCTTTTGATTATATTTTGTGAACACGCTTTTAATTCACCTTGACTGACCTCACATGACCTCAGATAACCCGAGCAAAACCCATCACTTACAGAGAATAAGGGTACCCCACCTGCTAACCGCCCAACAGTTTGTGCTTTGCTCCATTTTGACAAAATGAATCATTTTCAAATGCTGGTCTAGTTAGACTGAGTGATCCTGCCTAGGCCAACCTTCTTTTTGATACATAAGTTGATGATACGGATTAAGGTCCCCCGAAATTTGGTTGCGATCAGTTTGGCAGATCTGGAGAAGGAGGGAGTGCTGCTTATTCGACGTTTGACCTCTTGTGACCTGGATAGACTTGATTTTCGTCATTCAGTTTGTGCAGCTGTGAAACTGGCATATCACGAAGACTTGTCTCCGCTAGATCATCTTGGAATCGATCGAACAGATCAGGAGATGGATGGCGGAAAAACATTCTTCCTGCCCTCACCAGTGCGAGTTATTCTTAGAAGACGACCAGCCCGCATGTTAAATGTTTGTCATAATATAGTTTTAAAAACATAAGAGTAAGGGCTACCAGTGAATGACGTATTGTGTTAAATGAATTTTGGCATCATGCACAGACTTGTGATGTACTCTTGAGTACGCTGCATATTTGAAGCTAAATACAGCGGATAGAAAACCACCTCCGGAGAGACGGTCGCCGCCAGTCAGGGCTGCGGCTGTGGGGCGCCCTGAAACGGAGGCATTCACTTTGGACATTGCTCATGGTAGCCACCGTTGTCAGACCGACGCTCTCGGCTTTCCAAACCCCGGGAAACACTGAAAACGTTGGAGCGTATCACATAGGGCGCTTTTAAGTGGCCCCAGAAGCACTACCGACGGTAATTTAAAGCTAGAAATATTGCTGTTACGTGATTCAGTTTCTCCGCTTAATTTGTGAACTCTCCAATGTTAACAGAAGTTCAAAGGATCATTGGTTTAAGCTCATGATTTTGACCCAATATCAGGTGTTCTTCATGGCGTGTCCTTTAGAAAGTGTTCATAGCGCCATGGCCGTTTGAGATTTGGACCTCAGAGTTTCATTGTGGAGGTATGAAATGACACTAAACTGTGTGACATTCCAGAGAAATCGGGACAGTCGTTTCAGGGCGCAGTGCAAAAGGAACTCTTTTGCAACCACTTTCCGTACTGATGATGGCGCTAATATCATGAAACGAATTGTGATGAAAGGAAAATATGGACTCTGTCCCCTTCCTGAAATAATCTGGTGTGCCCCAGATAGAATACCTACATTTTTTCAAAGCAAGTTCTGACGTCAAGACAAGTGTTGGAGATGGTATGGGTGACTTCGCCAACTTTGCTATCGTGGTTTCACAAAAACTGTTCACATCGCACGAAGGTGTTCACAGCATGTGCAAAAGCTTTATCACACTGTCAGCTAACGATTCGGTTTTTCTTCAGATCCCCTCGTAAGGGTGTCTCTGGTGTTGGGCGAAAAACACATCAAGACTAAGCGGACCTCGTGCCATAAGATGACCACAGACCCAGTCTTCAACGAAAGAGTAAGGTAAGATATGGAATTCGTTTCGCCGAACAGAGCAGGATGTACTCTACACATAGTCGGATGTACACACGAACTGAGACAACATGGGGAAATGCGCAGTTTATGTACATGACAAAGTTGCGGTTTGTAAGCACGCCGTCAAAAAAACATCGCGTTGGATTTCTTCCAAATCGTTTGCAATGGAGATGTCTTGCGTGAACTTTCAAGACATGCGCATAACAACGGTCCTGATTACTTCCGGCCAACCACAACCGCCTGAGATCGGTAAACCAGCGCACATATAGCCGTACCTCTGCACGCGGTCTGATAAACAGCGTGTTTGTCACTCCCGGATCTGGTGAGATACCTGTGGCGTTATCTTACGAGTATTTTTCAGGTGAAAAACGAACGCGACTTGTGCGAGAAGTACAAATCTAAAACAGGCAAAGTGTAAAAGTCTGAGTCATTGAGATTTAGAATGATTGAGGCTGAAGTACCGCAAAACACGATATAACTTGACATGGTTTTGAGAGATAACGTGACCTGACCTTAATCACTCTAATCATGGCCATTTTGTCAAGTCTGCCAGTTTCCTGTCATGACGGCTGCAAGGTTTTGCTGTGTTTTCTGTTCCTCCTGCTCTCCCTTTAGCTCGCACTATTTAGGCGCATGGAACTCGAAAAAGTTGGCGACGACAGTGGACTAATTATACCGTGATCACAGGACTGAGCGAAAAACCGGAGGAGGAGCAGGTAGCCACCTTGCTCAAATGTATTTGGTCGGAAGCTCTGATGAATTTGGTGGAAGGACGATGTGTCTTTTGGCTTCATTCCGGCCAGCAGTGCCTTTAGACAATTATGGATAGGTTCGAGGAACGCTGTGTCGAAAAGACGAATCGGACCTTTGAAGGACAGAGCCAGAAAAACCAGAGGAGCAGGTAGCCAACGTGCTCACATGCATTGGTTCAGAAGCTGTGGTGGATAGGCTTTGTACCCATGTGCTTTCGATTGTATTTCGGCCAGCAGTGTCTTTAGACTGTCCGGGACAAGTTCGACGACCGGTATGGCGGGAAGACGAGTAGCATGTTTCAAAGGTACAAAGTGACGTCAGAAAACATGAATTAAGTGTAAACGGCTATGTGGCTGAATTAAGAAAGCAAGCGAAGACCGTAAACTACGAGAAATGATCAGGGGCAGAGTCATGTTAGGTATACCTAACTTTTCGGTGCACAAACATCTTCGTTAATGAACTAACGTAACGTCGACCAAAGTCATGTCTGTTGTAAAAGCCCATAAAAAACACACACACGCGAAACAAAAGATGGATAGTCTCTCTCATCATCTTGCTCTGAAATTCAGCTGGGAGGGCAGGAACAACAACCAGTTGTGCAGACTAGACAGCAGCAGATTCCAGCACCAGTTGGTAGTGTAAATTCTACTGCAGGTGACTTGAGTTTTCCATGGCAATGCACCCTGCGTGCGTCAAATCTTGCCAGGCACGGGGAGGCAGGACCCATTTCGCTACCAGGTGCCCCTTCGTAGAAGTTCGCCTTATCGGCACGAGCCCATGTATGGCGTATGCGAACCGTGATCGCCGAGAGGAACCAGCCGAGCAGATTCATCCGGATCAGCTGGATCTTGCGACACCTAACGATGAACTGCAGTTGGACGTCGGGGCCCGAACGCGTTTTCAGTTCCATACATGAGAACCGTAGAACCGTAAACATACGCATTCAGCATGTCTACATGAAAGCCTGCAGCGACACTACCTGAAAAAATCAAATCATGCGTAACGTCACTGATGATGTGTAACAAAACTGCAACCAGAGTGGTGGACTGTCGATTGTAGTCAATCCAAAGAACCTCCGAAACAACGGAATGAAGTTCTTCGTCCTACGTGAAGATCGCTCTTTTGACCATATCAAAAACTGCAGAATATGAAAGTTATACTGGTCAGATATGAGAATATGGGCTGTCTTGGCATCGAAGTCAAGGCAAATAGTGCACCAGAAATGACCACAGAAGAAACGGACCAAATGCAAAGCTGTCTTCACCAGAATGGCAACGTTCCTCGGTATGTATGACGTGCAGAGAGACGAACTAGGCCGTACGTTGCAGCTGGCTACGCGAACTGTTCCTAGGGCACTGGGGGAAGAGATGAAGGCTGAGCTGGATCACCTCGTTCAAGAAAACATAATTACACCAGTATGTGAGTCTGCCAAGTGGATTTTATCCATGGAAGTGTGGGGAGCAAGTCCCCGCAGTAATCTTTGATACGGCTGCGACGACGACGGTTGATGGTTAGGAAGACGAGGCCTGGAGAGCCTATGTATTTGGTGATGATGTGACGTTAATAGCACGGTGAATTGTCGGCTAACCTACTGCGAGCGGTATAGGCAGTGAGGCGCACGAGCAGTACAGGGCATTAATTTAGTGGCTGTCATAAAACAGGAGAAAAGTAAATAAAAGCAGTGGTATTCGGGTTTTCATCGAACGAAACCTGTCATCAGAGAGGTTCAAAGAAGCCAAGATTCTCTGCCCACTATCGGAGATCGGCCGGATGCCATAGCCCAGGTTAAGGTTTTCACTATCTGCGATGCTAAGAGTGAAAACTGGCATACCGAAACGGATGGCGGCAATAGGTTCCTGACCATCTCCGCTACTCCCTAGGGAAGCCATCACTGACGACGTCTTCCACACAGAATTCTCGCATCGGAAGAATTTCAGCGAAGGCTTAGTCTGGCTCTGAAATGGCTGGAAGGAGCTCACGCGAAAGATAATGTACTGACACACGGCCTCGGACGGGAACATAAAATGCTGTGAAGGATCGCAGTCGAAGGCTGCGAAGCCTTTTCGGGCGATGGAAAGGAACTGAGCTCAGGCTAACCATCTTGATGCAGTGAGGCGATTGCCCTCCCCCTCCCAAACACACACTCACATACACCAGTCTTGTTCCAGCGCCAAACCAAACGTTTCTGAAAGACATGCCAGGGTATTTTGCGGTCGTTTCAGACGAATGACGATCTTTTCAGAAGCATTACTGCTCATTTAGATATGGGTGCTGTAGGCCAGAATCCAGGTGATGCTTTCAGTCAACGACCACCCACATACTGTAAGCATGTTTGGAGATTGCGAATGGTGATGCAGGAACACCAATGGCGGGAAGCAGAATTTTCGGCTTGCTGAAAAGAAAATGGCTCGACAGGTACATGTTTTTACATGCCTTACCGTTGATACCAGCGGTATGTTTTGTAGTGGGAGCATAAAAATAGACCAACGACGAAGCCAGACACAGCAATTTGGCAGCACAAAGCTCCGATCTGTAGCCACAAATGGTTTACATCGATGGTTCCCAACCAACAGCAAGATATATTGAAAATACGTATGCGACTTTTATTTATACACTTTATAGATGCTTCATGTGTATGCACTACGATATACACCTTTATGAGACGACACATAAACCATCCTGTTGGGCAGCTTCCACTTGCACCCCATCATTTTCCGAGACATAATATCTCAGTACTGGGTCACATGTCGTCATAATATCAATATGAGGGAGTGCTTCTCGGCGCCTGTTGTCTAAGAGGAAGGAATTTACTGTTTTCAGCAGGACCCTGAGAGGAGCTGAGATCTCTGCCGGACTTGGAACGAATTCTGCGGGTAATTTACGAGACTAGGGATTATCTGGACCTCTTGATTGTCTCATGGTGCCGGCATATTTTTAGCGGCATGCATCTCTTTTGGGTCGCCTCCTAGTCCTTGAACAATGCACATCTGGCCCACGTAAGCACTTCACCTGTGTCTGCCTTGACTTCATCTTCCCCATGTTTAATTCTATTTCCGGCAGGGGGGCTGAATCCACCGCCATCGCCTCGGGTTTTTTGCTTGCCAGTTGTAGGGTTTTTGAAGCAGCTTTACGAAACTTGATCACTTGTCCTAGCTGTTCTTTCTACGTGTGGTGTAGAAATTTCGTAATTCCGTTTTGTTGAGGGGCGGAGCCAGGCAACGTTTTTGTAAGGCACCTCAGGTCATTTTTGGCCCTGTTGAGGGTAAAAGGAAAATGCTAAAACAGCATTCTCAAGATAGAAGTTAAAACTTGGTATGTATGTGTAAGCAAATGGTCGGGCAGCATACAAATGTAATTTTGTTTCAGTGAGGTCACTTCACAAAGTCAGGTCGAGGTCAAAAGTCAAAATTTGGTTTTATGAAATAATTTTGGCGCTGTTTTTCAAATACCAAACTCGAGAGACACATGACGTAGAATGGTGCCCTCTAGTTGTGTACCAAGTTTCAACTTAATACCAGGTCGGGTCACGGAGCTTTGATCTAAAGTGTCAGTGCGAGTACCCTTTATCATTAAAGCCGTGAAATGGGATTTTAGAAACAGGGTGAATTCAAATGATTGGAAGCAATTCCAAATAACATGACATGCACATAAGATCATTTCAAGCGAATCTAAGGTCACTGGAGGTCATTTAAGGTCAAAGATCGTAAGCTAACCTGAAGAACATGTGACCACGGCAGTTCCCCTTTTCTGTGCCCCTGGCACCGCCTTTGCTAACATTGTACAGACATTGTAATACGACTTAGCATGATATGACTAGCAGAAGTTAAAAAAGTGTTTTCAACTTTCCTGTTAATTTACTTCTTGAAGAACTAATCCTCCTTTTTTGAAACCCTGTGAACGACCACGAATTTTTGCGAAATCTCAAATGCGTGAACCCATGGTAAAAGTCCCATTCATAATCTCCCAATTCATGCCAGTTTCGCCAAAATCGGTCCATAAACAACAGAGTTATAAGAAGTCGAAAAATATCTCCCATTTTGATTTCTTTTGCCGCTATGTCCACCCCTTTGAAAATTAAAAAGAAATACTTTTTTTATAAAAATGTAGTTAACGTGATGGCAAATTGCCGTTTGTTGCGATGACATCCGATCTGTAGTTCTCGAGATCTCAGGGGTGGCCGAATCGGCTCCACCCTCTCCCCCTGCCGGGAATCGGCCATACCGTCTAGCCCTCCGGGAATAGGGTTAACCCTGTTTTCATTGGGCGGATTTTGTCTGAAGACGACAGGGAATAGTTTGCCCTTCTCTCTCGAACTACTGAGTCGATTGCGACAAAACAGAGCTTAACTCAACAGAGCCTGGGTGCGTCAAATAGGGCACCCACATCATGTTTTCGAGAATAACGTCGGAACCGTTTTATCTAGCCCAACCAAACTTCCAGTGATTGTTCAATCAGTTTCACATATCTCGACATCAAAACCATTTCCATATGAGGGCCGGTCATGGAGATATGACGCCATAAGCGAACCCTTCCACGTATGTCTTTGTCTCTTTGGGCGGTGGCGCGAACATGCTTCGTTTTTTGATAACATTCTCGAATATAATGCATGGATTATTTGAATTTCCACAGGAGACGGCCCCCGAAAAGATATACAACCGTGACACGTCAATATTGGAAGTCTTGCTACGTCAGATGCTTGATGACCATTGGACTGTTGTAATGTGGTTGATAGAAATAGTTGCTATGACTCTCCCCGTCGTTCAAGCCGGACAAACAAATCTATCTGCGCCTTCTAACTAGGTTCATCAAAGGAAATCATGTCAGGTCACGTCGTAGGTACATATAAAAACGACATGAAATACAACATTGCCCGTGGAAGATTGTTCCGTCGCAGCAGAGAGCAGTAACTGTTCCTGGTAAGATAAAGAAATGTGATTATATGTCCTGTTGACCTGGTCTGAACTTCTGCCAATGAAGAGCAGACAGAGGAGATTTCATAATCACGAGGTGCCATTTGAGCTCTGTAAATGACGCAGTTAAGAATCACAGCGTGTAGTTATTGCTCTTTGGCAGGAAGAGTAATGCAACTTTATCTGGCCTGACCTAGACTGACGACTGAATGAAAAGCAGGTAATGCAAAACTGTACATCAGAAGACTCCACCTCAGTCCTTTTTGTCATGCGGATCTAAAGGGATGCGAATAAATATCGATCTTTGGCAGGCAAAGTAAAATTGATATTTCGTGTGACCTAGGCCGACCTCCACCGACATTTTTTAGCATTTCGGCATGCTGATGATGCAGAACATCGTGACACTTCGTTTGATGCCCAGGTGAAGGCTCTAAGACCAGTATTGAAAACGACGTGATGTATGAACCGGTGTCAGTTTTTCCGACGTCGTGTTCTGCGTTTTATGTGACCTGTGAAGTCATCAGTCACATGGGCAGGACCAGGAATACCATAGTAATTTCTGAATCGCAAGACTCAGACCTATCGATTGGTGGTAGAACGATTCAGATCCGATCCTTAGATCCTGAGATAACAGGGGGGGGGGTGCCCTTTCTGACAGCCGTAGGTAGTCGCGGGTATAAAAACACGCCAGGGAGTGCCGGATTTAGCAAAAGCTTGTGATCTCAGCCGACGTTCAATTTGCTTAAAAGTAGCACAAAACATCAGTGACGCCTTCAGGAGAACACAAAAGGGGGTAAACGATCGTTTTCCGTCCTCTGCCATATGGCACCATAGGCATTTAGGGGATCGTTACAACGGCTGGGTGATTTTTAGAGCTGAGGATTCGGATGGGTTTTGGATTCGAATACTAGGGTACATTCGAACATTCGGATCGAATCTTCGAGAATCTTTTGAAGTTGGGCTCACTTCGTCCCAAAAGATGCGATCGGAACAATAAGTAAGACTCTCTTTCGATCTGACGCACTCCCGGACTCTCAGATGGAAACGGTCAGTCAGCAACAGTATGTGAAACGCACGTTACACGCAAGGCACAGAATTGTACCGTTAGTTCAAAACTGCATAATCGGGCCCAGGGACCAGAATTCCGAGCCCGTGCAACAAGTTCTGCTAAGCTCCAAATCTGATCGGAAAGCGCCCTGGCAACTTTATTTGTTCTGATTAAAGTTATGAAAAACGGCCACCGGAACTGGATTTACTCACAGTCACTGTTCGGACTGCTAAACAAGTTAATCAAGCTCAGGCTGAGCACATAAACAGTGCAAAGAACGGAGTGCTTCTGAGGATGAAGCGGTGTCTGTCCTCCACTACTCCATGACACTATTTCTCTGTCGCGGTGCATTTTTTGTTATGTATGTATAATACAAATTGCAAAAATCCTATATTTCGTATAGGAAGCAAGCATAGGTACACTGGTCCACTGCACGCATAGTCTCTTTTATTCCTTGAAAGTCTGACAATCTTCGCTATAACAGTCTCAACGGATTTTTCTATTGGTCGTTTCCTGAAGTAGACGATGCGAATGGGCTAATATGTACCTTCCTTTACCGTCCAGTTCAACCCACTGACTGATCCTGACTCGGTACTTCCGGCAATCGTGGCCAGAGCTAGACACACAACGAGCGTCAGACTAGTTGCGGGGCTACAAGTCGCCACACGAAACGTGAGGCGCAGAAGAGAGTCATCGTGGAGATAGGCGGAGCATGTCTCAGTGTCACTGCCGGGCTTTGTTTTCAGCCATAAAGAAGCCACAAACATGTTGGCAATGCGCCAAGTAGCATTCCGTTTGGTTACGCGTAATTCGGCTCATATTTTCTTCAGGTTCTGCACCGAAATGCAAAAGAGTATTCGAATTCTCGGCTAGCTTTCGAATATTCGGCGAATGTTCGGATGAAAAGTGACCAGCCGAATATTCGCAGACTATTCGAATCCTAAAATCAAAATTCAAAAATTAACCGAATCCGAATATTCGGCTGCATATTCGAATCACCCTAACGCGAATCCTCAGCTCCAGTTATGTTTCACTCAATTCCGCCTGATTGGCCAAGCCAGTATCAGTACCCCTGCGTCAGACGAAGATTGCAGTACATTAGAAACATGAATGGCGGGTTCAGGAAATCAAAAGAGGGTAACTTTAACAGGCTATATTCGGAATGATGTGATCAGTATTCCAAAATGGCTGCAAACTCCCCACCTGCCGAATTACGTCTTCGAAATGGGCTGCAAGAAAGCACAGGGAATGTATCTACTCGTAGCTAATACACTCAGTAGTTCACAAGAAGCTGAGACAGAGCCAGATTCCCTATAGAGCAAATGTGGTTCGTCACTGATGCTGCACCCGATGACGAAGTTCACGCCAGATGCGTCAGTCTTATCGAGCACCTTCCAGTGTCCGCTAAAACTGCTCAAATGATTCCACAGGTCGCGCGGCACAACAAAACAGTTTCTAACTGCGGGCAAATGGTTAGAAATTGTAGGCCAAAAACAGGAACTCTACTCATTGAGCTAAGAGTCTACTCTGTATTCAAACATCAGATGTTCTATGAAGGGTGGTCTTATGATATCTGTCCACTGATTATCCGGACAAAATTCGGTCACTGATATCCCGAAAAATGCAAGTTCTTTGAAAGCAAAGTTTTGCACTGAAGAGGCCCACGACATGATATACGTTTCGATGAAAATTGTAATGCCATCTTATTTTGTATCTGCACGATGTCTGTAAGCAAAGAGAATGCTGGAAAAATGGAGCGCAGATTTACGCAAACCAAACCACATCTGCTGAAATGGAATGTCAAGGTACTTAAAAGCTATGGGGGTTACTAGATCCACCATACACGATATCCTACGGAAGCTCGAGAGACGCGGCACTACTGAGCATGGCGGCAAGCGCGAACGACACTTTGTGTTTTTGATTACGGACACACGCATGGACAGAAGTAACCTGATCTGTCCCCAAATATGGTTTCCCTATCGGAGTATGGTCTCTTTATTTCCCCACTGTTGGATTTTAGCGGTTTGTGTGGTTAACAAAGGGCATTTAGTGATCTGTGTGATTTAGTTATTTGTGATTTGTGATTTGCCAGTTTTCAGGCCAAATTGTCTGCGTCGCGCATCGACTGGCAAAACAAATTCCGGCTATGGGATATATGTATATATATATGTATTATATATATACATATATTATATATATAGACTATGGGATATATATATTTATATATATAGCGAGTGGTTCGAAACGGATATTGAAATTTTTAACTGACATCGCCCACTCATACTGGCCTGGCGACGTTCATTCTCTTCCAGAATCGAGTAGTGCGAAGTTATATAAAATACTTCCGAGCATCAGGAGCGGCGCCACGGATTTTGAGCTGGGGGGGGGGCAACTTTCAGGCGGCCTCCTAGACAACATGGCACCTCCTCGCAGGGGGATCTCCTGATTCATTAAAGGGGGCTTTCCGACCCAGCACAGGGTCTCGTTATCCCAAAATAGGGCCTCGTGTTCTAGACCAAGGGCCTCCTGATTCATAAAGGGGACCTCCCAATCCAGCAAAGGGCCTCCTTATACAAAAACAGGCCATCCCAAAACAAGGCCTGATCCGGAACAGGGCCCGCCTGACATGTAAAGGGCGCCACATAATCCAGAACAGGAGCCTCCTGATTTATCAATGGGCCTCCCATGCCATTAAAGAGGCCTCTTTAACATAAAACAGGGCCTCTTGATCCCGAGCAGGGGCCACCTGGTTCATAAAGAGGGCCCTTGATCCAGAAACGTGGCTCTTGATGCAGAAAAAGGCCTCCTGAACTCGACTGAAGACCACCTAGCCCGGCTATGGATTACTACCTGATGTAAGTTTTGATAACATACGAGTATTTGCAACTACACACCTTTCAGTTTCTGTAAAAGAGGCCGCCCAATTTTTGGGGAAGCAAAAACATAGTCTTCTCCCCCTGCCTGCCGGAAAGGGGGGTAACCGTCCTCCTTGCCCCTCCTGGTGGAAAGGGGGCCAAATGCCCGCTCTGCCCCCCCCCCCACCTGCTGAACGCCGCCCCCAGAATATGCACGCTAGCCATCTTTCTGCGCCAAAACACTGCCGCCTGGTGTTGCAGTCTCCCTTGTCGGGGCGGCGTCGACCGCCGCAGCTAACACCAGGCGGCGGACGGCGGGCGCACGAAAATGACCGTGCATCGGAGTAAAGTACTTTCGAACGCTCCATGAAATCAGTCCGTACAGTTCTGGGGTAGTTTGGCCGTAGATCTCACAGCGCGATTTTCAGATTGTAACACTACGAACGGATTAATAGTGACATTGTCACGAACGGCCAGGTTTTGGTGCACACTGCGTCATTGACGAGAAATGTGAGAAGCGGGGGCTTTTGAGGTGTTGTAACATCAAATTACTTTAAACGACATATCCAACTGGCTTCGGAGTTACGAGCAACGATTCTAACAATCATGGTGGCTGCCCTCGGCTGCCGAGTTAGCATCCATTATTCCAGGATAATTATAGCCTGGACTGTTATCAGAACGACGCTCCCCATTAATTTTACTCCCTTCGTCGTCGGTACTGACTCACGTCTAAATTCTGCTGACTTCCAAAATATGAGACCGGGAGGAGACCGGTCTTTACCTTGACACATAACGATATGTTTTTTATATGTGTATTTACGTCATCACCGTCATTGAGCATTGACGCATTGGTGAAATTTCGAGTGTCCGTGTTGCTGCAACTGCTTGTCTCTTTGGAAGATCAACCGGGAAATCGCACAGGCTAAATCTACGCCCCAGACTTCTCTTATCCGTACGAATTGATTTGTATAAAGCGCTCGGAGGCACTGTTTCCGGATACATGGCCGTTTTCGCCTGCCCGCCGCCCGCCGCCCGCCGCCTAGTGTTAATTGCGGCGGCCGACGCTGCGCGGCCCGTGGACGCTACAACGTTGGGAGTCAGCGTGTTTACGTTCAAACAATGCGAGCGCGCGTGCTCGAAACGTTCGACGAAATATTTTTAATGCTAGTTTTCTTGACAGACAGACAAAAGACCAAGCGCTCATACGCAAGGCATGTGTAAGTTTTTCGGATCGACCTAAATTATGTAGGGTCTTGGCTACTTGAATGGCATGCGATAACAGCGTAAGAGTGCAGGGCAACGCGAAGCAACAGGAGTGACTTCTTTTGTATTCGGGTTTTGCTACCTACCTGAGGATAATGGAGCAGGCTTGGGTTTTCTGAACCACGCTCAGCTCAAGCTACGGAAGGTCCCAGTAATTTAGGGAGTTGCAGGCATTGCTTCGCCGATTTTTTCACCTTGTGCACAGCTTTATAACTGCAAGCTTTCAACAAAAATTAATCATGTCTGCTGGCAATATCGTTTAAAGTTCTCTTGTCTTAAAACCCGACAACACCAGCAATGTGATGTGCTAGTCATAACAGTCACACACAAAGATTTGAGTCTCTTGATGAATGGGACTTGTGCTGTTACAGCACATCATTCATGTGTGAAATACTATGTTCACATCGTCTCAGGTCATTGCTACAGACTACTTACAACGAAATTTGACTTATTATGCAACAACACGATGGTATCTTTTACAGAAGCACTGACCTTTGTTAATTTTTCAGAACGTTTGGATGATATTCCATGTTTCATGGGAATTAACAATGGTTAAGCGACTTGATACATCGCTTGTCATGGCAATAGATATGAGATGCATAAAAGGCAAATGCTTAAAGAATGTTATTGGTGACAAGACAGTGAGGCCAGCAATGTTTTGAATGAATTTTATAAGGAAATGTAGCCAAAGATGCACACTCCTTTTAAAATGTTAATTTCTTCTGTAAAAAACAGCATTCTTCGATATTATATTACCAAATGAAATAATTTGCACTATTACACAGAAGCACTTACCCTCTTAACGTTGGAGATATGTTGGGATAAGACTGCATGTGATGCGGAAATAAGCAGTGGTTTAACCGCGGTGATGCCAAAAAAGTTAGGGATGCACATCTTAGAGTTGAGGATGCACGTGCACCCCGTATATATATATATATATATATATATATAAAGTTATATATTTATAAAGTTACATCCATGGCGGCAAGGACAAGGCCGGAAGACCATGCCGCAAAGCGAACTCCAGAAAGAAAGATACACTTCTGAAGGCGGCGACCAATGAAGTGGCAGTGTCATTCCGTCTCTTGGCCCGCCGCTTTGGAGTGAGAAGAGTTACGTGGCAAAAGCTCTGAAGGAGCAGGGGGATGAGTACAGAAGGCGGAGGAAGGTACCAAATGCCAGCAAAAAGCAGAAAAAGTGGAGCAAAAAAACATGGGCACGTCGCCTAGCGCGAGCATCGCCACGACCGTGCGAGAACATGGAGGTGGTGATGGGTGATGAAAGCTATTTCCACTTTTCCCGGCCACAGTATGCCAGGACATAGAGGTTTCTATGACGGTCCAGGTAGTGGCATCCAGGAAAATGTAAGATATATGCCAACTGATAAGTTTCCCAAGAAAATGATTGTCTGGACCACCCGCCTCCCTAACAGGGGCCTCCAAACCTGTCATCCTTCCCAGTCGGCCCAACCTGGGAGGCGACATTTATCGACAGCACTGTCTGCGGGATGGGTTGCCCCCATTTCTGCAAGAGAAATACCCGAATGGTGGCTATCTTTTCTGGCCAGACCTGGCTGCGGCGCATTATGCCCGTGAAACAATCTCGTTCCTGGAGGATGCCGGCGTGCAAGTCATCAGACGAAAGGACACCCCTCCGAATGTACCTCAGCTGCGCCCAGTGGAGAACTTCTGGACAATCCTAGAGCACGAGGTATATGAAGGAGGATGGATGGCATCTCCTGAGGGGGCACTCACACGCCGAATCAGACCAGCACTGGCGTCTCTGGACACGAAAGTGCCGCGCACGACGACGATGTTCGTGGGTGTGCGCATGAGGACCGCCAGCCGCTTTGGTGTCACCCACCTGCTTCACCGAGTGACGGATGATAGATGATGTGTTCATGTTGTTCCGTCCTAGGTTTGCGTTCAAGATGTTTGAATACAGCTGAATTATATTACACTGAACTCAGTCCGGATTATTAGTGGGCACGTGTTATTCAAAGGAGAACGTCCGGTTCCGTAGAACGCAAGGGGCAACCTGAGCGCAGTGATTCATTCATTACTTCACGAAGCTGTGTTTTGGCCTGAGGTGAACCCGGGAACTGGACGTAGCAGTTTTCTGTTTGACGTGACAGTTTATTCTTGGCGACTCACAAATAGTACTGCAACACTATAGCATACTCTAGCACTACAGCGCTATAGCACACAAATAGCACGAATAGCATTAGCGGCCAACGACGTCACCAGCGCCACGGCGTCCACTCCATGTTGAGCAGAACCGTGATCAGTGCGTCTGGGCTAGAACGCCTGACATGATGCCTGCAAAGGGAAATGATGAAAGAAAGAAGATGGTGCAGTCATGATATCATGTCCAGCCAACTAGGATGCATTCTGGGATCTGAACATTGTGGAAAGATCAGGTTTTAACTACTGAACGGACGTGAGAAGGCACAGAATTCTCAGAACCGGCTGACGTCAGGATGACGAAAGAGGTCAGAAATGTTTGCTGGCGCGCCGTTGCTAGTTTTATGTCGAAAAAGGAAGTGTCGTTTCGCATTACTGATATCAGACAACAAATACCACGGCGGTACGTTCGGTCTACTTCAGGCTTAAATTGGCTTTCAGACGTCTTTGATTCTATTCACTGACGGCTCTGAGAACCAGAGTTGGAGACACTTAGTAACTTTGGAAAGTCTTCGGAAGGAAAAGATGCTTTATAAAAAAATCCCTGAAATTCACAGAGATTTAGAACGCAATGAAATTTCAAGGTTTTCAGATGGGAAACTTCAGAACCACTAAGTAAACTTCGTTTCATTGGCAACGCTGCGTATGAAAATGCGTCAGGTGTATGACGGGAAAGTGGGGTAAGTTGTGACAGGGGGTAAGGTTCAACAATGCAGTTATTTCACAAAAGTTCCGCCATATGTCGGCCATGGCCACTTTTGGCCCACTCCCGGACTCCGTGTTTTTCTTATGAGGCGTCGCGGTGATTGCATGTTTATCTTTCGTGGGGCTTAAAAAATATCGGTAAAGTAAAAACTGCCGTTTGCACTTTTTATGTCACATTATCCATGAGACGAAGAAGATCAGTTTGGTAAGTATCTGAAGATAAAAAGGATACCACTAGCGTATGTTTCGCGGCCTTTCCGGACGAATTTGTCTTTCGGTGTTGTGGCAGTTATCAAAAGCGACGGAATGCACTTTGGGGAAGATGTAACAAATTCATACGGGGTAAAGTGCAAGGATGCTACCAACCACATAGGGGAGAGACGAGGACACAGGTGGCTGTCGTTCCCGCGTTATTTTAGGAAAATGGGTGTCAGGTGTATGACGCTCCTTGGAAAGAGACGATTTAAAACCGTTTCTCCGCACGTTTGGAAAACAGTTTCACAAATGCGTAAATCGCTGAACGCCGAACTGTTAAACAGTGACGTGTCCGGAGGACGGGCCCTCACAATAAGTTGCGAAGACCTCACTGCGATTTGATCCTGCCGCGACTTTGCAGCGGTGCGGAAACGCTTAATGCCCAGCAGTTGCGGATAACCATTATCTTCTGAGTAGGGGGTCAAGAAAAAGCTCAAAATATTCGATCCCGGTACTTGCTTGGGGCGGAGTAGGCGGGGTTCAGAAACCCTCACGCCTTTTTCCGGTGGCGTGTATCTCTGTGACCGAACGACGAAGCGTCTTCAAACTTTGCGAGTTCATACTGAAACGGCGTCTACAAACCTTTCGGTGGATCAATTTTTCTCATTTTGTTACTTTTCAGCTAAGTCATCCTAAGTCACGCTCAAATAACGTCATCGACGCATCATTGTTTTACAATTTTCCCGTTTTCAAGTTTGATTTGACAAATGAAAATTTGGCTATATATATTTTTTAGCATAGAATGTGCAAATGAGAAGACAACCCCTTCGAATATACCAGACTAAATACGTCATTGACGGTGCAGTACATAACATTACAACTTGCCCCCGGTTTTGGAGCAACGCACCGCCGGTACTGGGGTAAAGTATCATTTGCAAGGGGCTCATCGATGCATAAATCACATATTATCGTGCAGTTTTAGATGATTCTGCTCAGTGGGCGGAATATGCTGTCAAAATGCCTTCAGTCGGTATAAAACGTTTTACGTTGCTGCAGTGCAAGCCGAGATATGCTGTATCAAAATGATGTTATCTCTTACCCCACTTCCACGCAAACGAGAAAGTGCAGTTTACCCCACTTACCCCACAGACGTGCAAAAGCAGCAAAAGGAGACCCTCCGTCCACATTGGATCTCGCAGCGTCGGTAGCAGAATTTGCCTGGGACATTTTGGACTTCCAAAATCTGACATGCATGGTTACAGTGGACACATACCGTGACTTCACGAACTATGTCCGCCTGGTCGATAAGAAGACCGGCCGGGGATGCAAGGTCTGTGGACGACAGTTCACTGACTGTGGCCGGCGGTGGGAGGGCATGTGGACGGCCGTTTACTGTCTCTGGTCGGCGGCGGGGGGGGGGGGTCTGTGGACGGCCGTGTACGGTCTTTGACCGGCGGTGGAAGGGTCTGTGGACGGCGTGAACTGTCTCTGACCGGCGGTGGGAGGGTTTGTTTATGACCGTGCACCGCCTGCGGACAGTTTCTGCGTGGGCCCGGCCGAGCTGGCCGAGGTCAGCCTGGTGCTCTCCGTCTGGGACGCCCGCTCCGCCACCGACCGGCAGGAGTCCATCGCCCGGCTCGTGTTCGGCCGCCACGCCACCGGTGAGTTGCGTGAACTGGCTGGTGCTCGGCCTGCCGGTGATGGACCATCGCGCCGCCGGCCTTTGGTGGCCAGATGATCGGTGATAGTGGCGGACGGCATCAGACGGAAGTGACGCTCTCTAGTGGCGAGAGCTGGTGAGAGCCAGTGCCACGGTGGATCGGGTACAGACGAAGACGACACACCCTACTGGCGAGGCCCAGTGTCAGCCAGTGTCATGGTCGGCCGAGTACAGACGGTGATGACACGCCCTACTGGTGAGGCCCACTGATAACCAGTGCCATGGTGGGCCCAGCACAGACGGAGATTACACACTCCGTAGGTGAGACCCGGTGGTAGTGCCATGGCGGAGCGAGTGGTAGTGCCAGACAGGGACGGCCGGTGAAAGCTAGTGCCATGGTGGACTAAGAACACAAGGAGATAAAACAATGTGTCGGTAAAACAGGACAGTACCTGTGTGCTGATACTAACATTGGTTTGTGTTGCTTGCGTCCGTCTTTCAACAAGCCGTTTTTGAAGTTTTGCGTACAGAGTTGTTCGTGTCCCTTCCGTTGTAATGCATGAAACGTAACGCGTCGCAAAAATATGACCTACGATATTTGTGCATTCATTATTGCCTATCTCTACTTGGTCACCTCGCAGCGTTGCGGATAATTATCAGTGACGTGGCTGAAAGCCCTCAATTTCCGTGCCATCGCCCTGAGCTTTTCGACTGGTGCGCACGGTCCGACGGCTTCTCCTCTGCCCGCCCAGGTCCCGAGGAGGTGGCCCATTGGTCGCACATGACGCGAGCCCATCGGGCGCCCGGCTCGCAGTGGCACCGTCTCAAGACCCGCGCGTTCTGCGACAAGGTGAGCCTGCCCCGGAAGCTGCCGGCCGGTTGACGCCAGCAGCGGGCTCAGCCTGCTCCGGAAGCTGCCGGCCGGTTGACGCCAGCAGCGGGCTCAGAGTGCAGGTGTCACCGTCGAGAGCCGGCTAGCTACCGCGAACGACGTGACGACTGCGTTCTGAGTGCAGGCTGACAAGGCCGGCCGTTCCCTGGGATTACGGCGACAGCCGCACGAGATAAGATGTCCTGTAGTCCTGTGTCAACAGCTGCGGTCACGGGATGGAGACCATTTTCACTGTCCGCACCGCCTTCGGGCTGCGTTCGAAGTCCGTTGATAAGGCGTTTAAGAATGAAAGTTATCTCGGCTTTTGCGATGTTTAGTCAGCTCCACATCAGCAGCGGGACGTGAGATCCGTCTTATTTCAGACGTTTTAAGAAGTTTTAAGAAGTGTCATGTGACAGCAGCCACCTAGTAGAAGCGGTAGCGCCACATGTGAAAGGATTGTTGCAAGATGCTGAAGAGTTCCTATTCCAAGCCAGCTCTGGCGTTGTTTTGGAGTCGATATGAGGGGAACTTGGGCATTTGAAACGTCATTAATATTTGGTGCTGAGTAGATTCTGAAGAATGGAATGTGGCGGCAAATGACGGTGCACCGCTCGCATGCGAGACTTGGAACAGTGCGCTGCAAACGTCGACCGTCACCCCCTTCGGGCCGCACGCACGAGCAAAGTTTTGACGACAGAAAAACTTATGCACGTTCCTCAGATAATGTAACATAGTCTTGTCTGCTTTTTTGCTACGCCAAGTTCTTGTGTCATTTTACACTTCACAGCTCGCAATGACACTGACTCGAATCAGTTTGAACTTTTGGCCTTTGGGCGCTATTTAGTACAGTTATCTTAAGAAATGTGTGTCCCGTTTTTTTATTATTGGGGTTACTGAGTACGGCTTTGCTACGCACAACTCCCCCACTTAACCCTATTCCCGGAAGGCTAGACGGTATGGTCGATTCCCGGCAGGGGGCGGATTCGCCCCCCCCCCCGAGATCTCGAGAATTACTCGCCCGATTTCATCGCAACAAACGGCAATCGATTTGCCGTGACGTGAACTACAATTTAATAAAAAGAAATTCTCAAAATTTTGAAATGTGTGGATACAGGGTGGCAAAAATGTCAAAATGGGGTGGCACTTTTGGACTTCTTATAACTCCGTTGTTTTTCGACCGATTTCAATGAAATTGACATGAATCGAGAGATTATAGATAGGGCTTTTACCATGGGTCCACAAATCTGAAATTTTGAGAAAATTCATGGACGTTCACAGGGTTTCAAAAATAGGAGGATTAGTTTCCTAACAACTGAATGAACAAAAGAACCAAAAACACTTTTTTGGCTTCTGCTAGTCATATTATGCTCAAGAAATACAAATCGCACTACGGTGTTTGTATAACGTTAGCATAGGCGGTGTCAGGGACATGAAAAAAGGGGAAACTGTCAAGGTCACACGTTCTTCAGACCAACTTGGGACCTTTGACCTTAAATGACCTGCTGTGACCGTGGGGCCACTTGGAATGATTTCGTGTGCATTTAATATTGTCTGTAAACGTTTTCAGTCATTTGAATTCACTCTATTTCAAAAATTTCATTGTATGGCTATTGCAATATAGGCTACGCGCATTGACATTTTAGGTTATAGCTCCGTGACCCGATCTGATACCAAGCTGAAACTTGGTGCACAAGCAGAGGGCACCCTGCTACGCCACATGTATTTCGGGTTTGCCATTTGAAAAAACGGCGCCAAAATTATTGCAAAAAAAAACAAATTTTGACTTTTGACTTTCACATGACCTTGTAAAGTGATCTCAGATGAACAAAATTACATCTGCACATTGCCCAACTATTTAGCTGTACATCCATATAAAGTTTTAAGTTCTATCTCAAAACCCCTGTTTTTGGCAGACATTTTCCTTGTACCCTGAACATGGCCAAAAAAAGCCTGAGGTTCCTCCCAAAAACGTTGCCTGGCTCCAATCCCTGAGCAAAACAGAATTTTGAAATTTTGTCACGGCGCGTAGAAGAAATAGCTAGGAAAAGTGGCCAAGTTTTGTGAAGCTGCGTTAAAAAGCCTGGAATTGGCAAGCCAAAAACCCGAGGGGGTGGATTCAGCCCCCCTGCCGGGAATAGGATTAAACCCACACAAATGCCTTTCTAATTTTAACTTCAACAACACAAAGTCCAAGTTAAGATCTGACGCAAAAAGATTCATTAAGAATGACCATTTTACTTGTTTGTGCCCCTGTACGTGGCACATGCCTTGTGCTTCTGCACATACAAAATGCATGGCGATTTGCTGTTCATTTCCTTCGGATATGACACGCATTTATGATCGCTCTGACCGTGATTTGTCGAGACAGCTTGCTCAAACCGAGACCACCTTCGAAGCGAAGGTGGTGAATTTGTGCGAAGATGGCCTTATACTGTAATACAGACGTGCGCCACGTGCTTGATTTCATTGGAAATTTCCAAGATTTACGTCGGTTGGTTGGTTATTGGGGCTTAGGGAGCGCACCGACTGCAGGGTCATTCGGCGCCCAAGATTTACGTCCAGTTGGGCTACATAGAGAAATCTTACACGGATGTGCGTGTGTGTAAAGACGCATTTTGGGTCATTTCTTTCCAGTGAACGTCCACCTGTGGCGTAGCGATTGGGAGAGCGATGGGGGCGGCATCGTCCTCATGGAGGTCAACCAGGGGCCCTGAGACCGCCAGTCGCGCCGGGACGGTCATACTCCGTCATGGTCCTGTTCAATTAGGTCCTGAAGCAATCAGGGGCCGGGAGATGGTCAGGGTCCTGGGATGGTCAAAAACGCTGGAATTTCCGAGGGCTTTGAGACTGTCAGGGATCCTGAGACGGAAAGAGGCTCCGAGACTGCCATGCGCATGAGGCGGTCAGGGCCTTACGTACAGTCAGGGGTCCTGAGACGGCCAGGGACCTTCAGACAGCTAGGGGCCCTGGGGGAGTTGCGATTTCTGAGACAGTCAGGGCCCTGCCGTCGTGGGACGGTCAGGAGCCCTGAGACTCAGGGGCCCAGGGATGGTCAGAAGCGCTGGGACAGTAATGCAGTGCAGTGCAACTAAGCAATAGCAGCATGGCTAATAGGTTGAATGCAATGCTCATAGAGCGTTGAACGCTGAACAGCGTTCATACTGGATCGTAGAAAATCTCAGTATGCGAACTGTATGTACCCATGTCTGAAAGGGGAAGATGGGGAGCCCCGTTGGCAACACGCTCTATGATGGTGTGCGAAAATGTTGTGAAGTAGACGTTTACACGGGGCGAGCAGCCGTGTGGCCGGCTGTAACCTATGGCCGACAGGGCGGGGCGGCTGCAAAAACGCATCGAAGCATGGCTGGGCTGTGGCCACTGCTGTTGTCTGGATAAGGATAACACGTTACTTTATTCTAAACTTACCTTGGCAATTTCTGTCATACCTAATACGTAATAACAACATTCTATGGCATAAAATAGCGAACACAAACACCATATATGCCATAACCCATTACCTTCACAACTTATCTAAGGTAAAGGAAAGCTATAACGCAGATGATGCACAAGGGTGAGCAATCAACTTTGAACAGAGTGAAATGGAAAGGCACAAACTAGCCACTTTACTCTAATGAACAAGCTACATTTTCGCCAGATCCTGAAAAAGGACATTCAGGCTTCAGTCCTGTGATGAAGGTTTGGTTAGATACCAAGCTGCTTCGGTAGTTAATTCTGTGAAGCTAAGCAAATTCCAGGCTTCATCTTCATAGGTATCTTCACGTGGCAGTGCAATACGTTACAGAGGGGAAGGATGACATTGGTCCTGCTAGCCTAGTGCCTACCAGCTGTTTACTTGGCAAAGCACCAGGATCTCAATCCCAAAGGGCAAGTAGGTAAGTCTCCCAACTACTTAGGTAGGCATCTAGGTAGCCTACCTTGACTTGTGCCTCCTACAACACGTGATTTTCCCAACCCCGATATGTACCATTTGCCTAAGAATGTAACGCAGCCAGTTTTTTGCCTTACGTTGGCAACAAATGCGCCTTATCTGAATCTTTGCTTCCAGTCTTCGAAAGTATTCCTTTTGAGAGGTAGAAAAATGTTTGGATTGTTAGCTGAGTCTTTTTAATCCATAATATTGATGAAATACAAAACAATGGAACAAAATAGCTCCCCGGTTATATTATGCAAGTTGATATTTATTTTCATAACTATGCTAGCAAGTAATTCAGACATGCACTGCGATAAAACGCATGCTATGTTGTCTTTTCATAGAGCTTCCATATCGTTTTGACAGACATTTAAACCGCATTTGCAACATTTACGAAAACTTGGTAAAATTGTGCAATAGAAGCTTCCAGACGACGGACTGACGCCCGACGAGACACAAGACTTGACTCAAGACACGGACGCTTGAGCCCAAGAGGCTGTGCGTCCTAACCCACAAAAAAAAACAAGCAATAGAAGCTTAGGCAGGTAGCGTCAGGTATCAGTGATTTTTGTGTCACTCCGCTATGAACTGCACAATGACTTCCTGTGAAACCTCAAAGTGAGCCATATTTTATCATTTTCCAAGGCTTCTGTACCTTAGCTGTGTTGGTTCATGTTGGTCAGAACTTTGTGGTGTTTGCTGCGCTGATTGATTGCTGCAGGTTTTTCGTGGCTGGCAAAGGTTATTCTATTATGAACATGACCATAGCTGCATGGTCATGAAGACTACTTATTGCATTTTGGGCGACTCGTTCTCCTAGCAAGTTATGGCTAGAGTCTCCTGATGCAGTCACCACAGACTCATTTAGGACGGTAGGGAGGTAACGATGAATGCATTTTAGCTGTGGCTGTGTACCTCCCTACCTACCAACCTACCTACCTATCCAGTCAGTTAAGCAAGCCATTTTCCAGGAAGGGTAGTCCAGGTGGTAGGTCAGTATGGTCATGTTGATGTTTGGCTACGTTGCTGCAATTGTTTTCAGGTTCTGGGTGGTAGATAATTATGGATAAAGTTTGTAAACCATACATGTGCCTATGGCTAATTTCTGAAACTCAGACAGCTCAACCAGCTTGCCTATGATAAGGACAGAATAAGAAGGCTGAATTGCATTTGAACACGCATGCATGTCATAGGAAAAAAACATGATTAGAAGTGGAAAGATGGGTAACCAGCTAGACTGGTATGATGCATTCATTTGGTAGGTTTTGTGGTGCTGAAGCTGTGTTCTTTCACATGATTTATATTCAAGCATCACCTTACCCTAGATTTTTTTAATGAAATAAAAAAGTATACGGCTGGCCAACGGCTGGCTGTTGGACCTGGGCATAAGGCTGCGGCTGGCTGCGGTAAGGGAGCTATGGCTGTGGAGCGGGGCGGCCAAGGAAAAATACAGCCGTGTAAACCTCTATTGTAAAGCTTCCCTATCGCATTCCGCTTCAGAGTCCAGCTTTCGCCTTAAACCAGATTAGACTAAAATGGCACCTGCATGCACAGACGACACTTCTGTTATTTGTCATCCGTCTAACCTGACAACCAGCAGAAACGTGATTTACAAGCTTCCCTATCGCATTCCGCTTCAGAGTCCAGCTTTCGCCTTAAACCAGATTAGACTAAAATGGCACCTGCATGTACAGACGACACTTCTGTTATTTGTCATCCGTCTAACCTGACAACCAGCAGAAACGTGATTTACATGCGAACGGCGATGCACTACGTAGTAATAATCCAACCACATACGTAACGGCGGTTTCCACATAGCCGCAAAACAATATATGCAGGAAAAGAGGGGCGACGAGAAGGAAAAAGAGTACGCCTTAGAGGGTAGCCACGGGCGAACTTGCACAGGAACGATGAGTAAGGAAAAGGGGCGCGTCTCACGATATCAGCGATCTGAAGCGCAGAAGTGTATATGGAGGCCGACTGCCCTCCGCCTAACGATCTGTTACCGATATCAATTCGGGTTCATGTGGCGTGGGGCCAACCGGCCAGTGAGGGCCAGGAAATTGGGCGGGAGTAAAAATAAAAAGTATAAATAAAAACACTAGAACTTGCAATAACAAGTGCAAACGCCAATAGTCTGACTAACTTGCTCCGACGTTTCGCAAGCATCCTACCGCCCAAATACTTTGTGTCTTCGCGGCAAGATGGCGTCAAGATGGCGGGAAAATAAGAATGTGCAAACTGTTTCGCTTGTTATATTGCCGGTAAATGTATAGAATATGACGAAAGAAAGTGGTCATTCATGAGCCCCTGGAGACAAACTGGACATAATCTTGGAAGTTTTCCCTAATTCGGGGTTGGCTGGAGCCCTACATTTGAGTTCGCCCCCTCTTGGACCGAACCCTTGCTACGCTACTGACGCCCACGTAGGGTCAGTGTTAAATTTTAGAAAAATGGGTGCATGGGAGGGGGGACTGCCCCTGCCGTTCCCCCACATCCCGTGTTCCTATAGCTAATTACGTATGCTTACTAAATCCACTCACTAAGTCCATGGACTTACCTTATTATAAAGTAATCTATTAGTTCAGATTCATTTCATTCACGTAACAGAATTTTACACGGCGATGATGCTGGCAAATCGAGGTGATTGTTACCGGGCGTTTCTTTGCCATCATGAGTCAGCCTTTTTTCTGTGGAAACTTCAACACTGTCGATCCACAATGACGAGTTGGCCGGTTCGCTGCACGTCTCAGGGCTCCCTGTGTTGCAGGTTTCACCAGCCTCCCGGTCGGTGCCCTGAGGACCGGGCTGACCCGGCTGGTGGCCGGCCATCCGGCGGGCGGTGGAGCTCCCGGCGGGACCCAGCCTCGGAACCGCCTGACGCGTGCTTCTTGCTCTCGCCCGGATAACAGACCCGGTCGGGTCGGGTCGGGTCGGGTCGGGCGCTGACGACGGGTCCTGTCGGCGCTGTGGCGCATCGGGCTCCGACCGCGCCCGGAGCTCGGAGCTCGCGTGTGCCTGTCCGGACCCGGAGTCACCCAGTCCGAGCCCAGAGACGACCGTCGCCGGGCCGAAGCGTTCTGACCCGGGCCGCTCGGCCTCCCCAGCCACGCTTCGCGGCGCTGATCCATGTGGTGCGGGCCGCCGCCAGCCGAGGCAGACGCGACCAGCGCATGCTCCGCGACTGTGGCCCGGTCCGCGGCGAAAAGTTTGCAGCATTTCGTGAACCGCGCTTCGTGGCATGCTTGTATGCTGCGCCGTCCCAACTCGACCGGCACGGGACTGGTGCCAACCAGCAGCAGTCCCAGCAGCAGCAAGACTGCCACATCTGCTGCCGGTGATCTGCAGGTTTGGACCGCCAGCTGAGGGGCTGCCACGGATGACCAGCAATGACCCCGAAACTGCTGCTGATAATCCGTGGCATCCAGCTGTCAGCATTTCTGCGGGATTGCTCCAGTTGCTGACGGGAGAGGCAGGGATGCCGCAGTTGCTGCTGAAGATCTACATTTTCCTGGCGTTAGCGGGACTGCGACCGTTGCTTCCGCCCACCGGTCGACCCGGACGATCGCAGCTGTCACGATAGCAGCTGTCGTCATCGGAACGGGTGAAAGTTTCCGTGTTTGTGTGCAGCGTTACTTGGGGACTTTGGAGACTTTGAAAGTGGGCTGTCGTGCGTCGATAGCAGGCGAATTTCGAGCACGCCCGGTTTTCATATGCATACCTTCAACCGTGATATCGGAATAAGCGGTGCTTGGTGTACGACCTTTTAATGCGGTATTTACGTTAATATCTCAGGCCAATGCAATTGTTATGCCGGTTTTTGGGGGATTATAGGAATTAAAAAATCATTTTTCCATGAATTCCGATACCTAATGTTGCATTTTTCCTATGCTACATATGCCACCGAAAAAGTCACTGCAAAAGGTTGCGAAATATGCAGAAATTGGTCAAATGCAACGCGATCCTTAACTTAAAAAAACGAAAATAACAATAGTTGATGTGTTCTCAAACATTCTATCTTTATCACTAGATGAAACATTCCTCTCAAAAGCAGATGCAGTGAAGCCTTAACTTTTGGTACCCGCTGTAAAAAAATGCTTAGAGCAGTATTTACTTTCCATCCTAGCTTTTCATTACTTTCGATTTTCTGATACGACATAGAACTTTTTTTCGCCTTCCATCGGTCAATCGAATTCACAAAACTTTTAACGACGCTGAGATTTATTCGCGTCCTCAAAGTAGTTCAAAGTAGATTCCGACTCTGTGCGTGACGTTTCAGCATGGCTCGTAATTTCCATTAGCAAATAAGTATTACAGAATTCTGTCTTGTCTCGTGGAACCAGGACCGGCGTGAAAATGGGCTTCGTGAGCGCTTCTGCGTCTTATAATGGAACGCTGTACGAGTCAGGTACCAGGTCACTGTCAATTATTTTCGCCGTCGTTCCACCGCCGACGCGTCGTGGATGATCATGGCAAGCTGTGCGATTGACTGCAGGGTATGAACAATCAGGAGTATTTCGTCACAGTGCATTCTTTTTCACTGCGCTGAGACATGCACCAAACCCATCAACTCGCGGCAATTTCAGACCGAAATTGAAACGTGATCATACCTGCATGAGTCAGGTCAGGTGAACCCATGTTCTTTCGGTCAGTTTGTGAGATTAAGTCCACTAAGAATCCGTGCTGGCGTCAGCCAGTAATTGGTCGTTACCACGTTTGTTCCATCGACTTATATTTTCTGTGCATCACTGGTTGCCGTTGTGCGTAAGGGCCGACGCCACGGCGCGATTTCCGCAGTCTGATTGGGGTCTGACAGCGCTGGTTTCGGTCTATCATGGCGTGCTTGGAGCCAGGTGTGGTTGCCACGCCTGAGCTGGACTAGCTCAGTGTCCCATGCACAGAATGTCACGGGAGGTCTGGCCTAGGCGAAACGACGCGAAGTGTCTGAACTTTCGCCCTGGGGATGGTCTCGCCGTCTGTTTCGTGAAGCAGACCGCACCGAGGAGAGCCTTTGTCAGCAATCGGCGCGGTGTTGTCCCCACCTTCCCTGCCTGAGAGCGGGGAGCACCCAGACTGCGGCCTCCGGAACGGAACTGAGCACCGCGGTCCCGGTGCAGGGAACACCGTGCTGCGGCCTTTGGAGCGGAGCTGGGCGCCGCGGTCCCGGTGCAGGGAGCACCGTGCTGCGGCCTTTGGAGCGGAGCTGGGCGCCACGGTCCCGGTGCAGGGAACCCCTGGACGGACGACTGTTGGCGATAGAACGGCGGGCTGGCGGAGCGCCACCCGGGGTCGAGGCCCGCGGCGCATGGCCCCGGCGAAGCACGGCTGACGCCGGCGCGCAGTGATGTGGCGGACAGCACTGACGTCCTGTCATCTGTGTCCGTGTTATCCGCAGTACGGATGCCGACGCCCGACGAATCCAGTCTGTCGTGTATTGTATGTGCATTGATGTGCAATGCCTACTGCGCGCATTTCGCCGATGTGTTTGAGTTCTCGGAGTTATCATAAGTATGCCCAAACGTAATCCACTGCACTGGGCTATATTCATGTTGTCCAGGAGTGACGGCACGGTATGCTAGTAACTATTTTTGACGAAATAAAGATGCGGCAAACATGGAGCGCCAGAATTAGCATCGGAAGCATACTGCAAACGTTCCAGCGATGGCATAACTTCGTCGAATACCCTCACCGATCACGTTTTCAAACGAACACCGGTGACACGTTAGTGAAACGTTGACTCGAAGGAAGCCTGCCATGTCAAACGATCCGCAATGGCTTCTTAATGCTCATTGTTTCTTTAAATTATGAGGAATCCTGAAAACAAACGATCATTGGTTAAATGGTGTCAACCAGTCCATATAACTGTAAAACCTTTGTTTCATAGGTTTCAGGCATTTATGTGTTTCTAAAACCCTACAGGTTCAAGAAAATAGGAAAATTTCCGCCTGCCCAAGATCTTAACCTACACCGACCACAACGGTTTTCAACTACATCCCGGACGAGGGGGAGTGGTTGCTCCTCAGGCCATGTATCTCTTCACCAAGATAACAAGACAAAAAAGCGAGCAAATGGCGCGTTTCCTTCCGATTTGAATTACGCCTGATGCCATTCGTCAGATCATCTAGTGATTTTTGAGGTTGCTCGCTGGCAGTTCGAGTATAACCTCACTGGCAAGCGCACCTCCTCGTCCGGAGAGCGTTAAGTGGAGGAAGGATGCGCATGTTCGAATTCACCTAAACAGATGAGAAACATAGTGACTCATCCATGCTACCATGCTACATGCATCCACGCCCACAAACTACCGATGGCGAATGATTTCGCCGTCGCCTTGGTACCGCTGCTGCCTGCCTCCCGCCATCGAGACCAGATCGCACCAGACACATCACCGAACGCCTGCAGCAGCAGCTGAGCGGCAGACAAGTCCGCAGCGGCATGCGGAGGAGGGAGGCCCAGGCCGCCGGCCACTGCGCCGCGCCGGTGACGACAGGAGGCGGCCGGTGGCGGCATACGGCGGCCGCTGCCGGCCGTCCGCCGCGACCGACGGTGGGGCGCGTCCTCGCAGCGCCCTCGCGCTATCTGAAGGCCTGCCGGGCGTGCGTGGGCGAGGTCTCCGGGCCGGGTCGTTGCGGAGACGCCACGGAGACGGGGTCGTCGCGATAAGCGGCCGGAGGCGAGGCGGACGCCGCGGCGGCGCCCTCATTCCTCCGGCAGCCATGGCGTCGGCGGTGCGCGTCCTGCTGCTGCTCCTGCTGGCCGCCGGCCCGGCCGCCGCCAAGGTCACCATCGCCCACAACGGCTACTCGGGAGTGCTGGTGGCCATATCGCAGGACGTGCCGCAGGAGCGCGGCCAGCAGATCGTCGACGATGTCAAGGTAGTGCGCAGCGGAACAGCCGCGGTCAAGGCCCGTCCGTGACCGCTGGTCTGCCAGTTGGATAAGCCGATCAGAAAAACAACATCGCGGGGTGCTAGCAAGCGACGAAAGTGTTTAGGAATACCGGAGATCGTTCAAACTGAAAGCGGCCTCTTTAGCAAATCGACTTTAGTATTTCTGGCTGATGTGTTACATCTCTATGACCAACGTACGAGCCACTGATCAGAAATCTGAAGGTAGCTTTCACGGGAGAAATGGTACGATTATTCCAAAAGGGCTGACCAAGGTGAAGCGTGTCCCGTGCGTTATTCTGAACTGGGGTACTCGGCTCTGTTATCCTTCCACAGACATACTGTAACCAAATCAAGCGAACAAGTGCGCTTTGCCGACTACAAATATATTTCATATCCATCTGTAACTCTGAGTTTCAAGGAAGATTTAAAATGTCTGGGGCTCGCTGCATGTTACAGATTTTGGACATGAATTAACAATCAGATGATAGCATAGGTCATAGAAGTTTAAGCTTAAGCTTCTCGGGCTTTCTTTGACTGGTAATGTTTCTAGACCCACAAAGACGAATATGCACTTCAAAGGACGACGAAGCTCGGATTTCTGCCAGCAGCTGGCGGCCAAATTCGCCGCCGTCCCCATGTTCCAGCGCAACTTTTCGCTGTAGTCCTGTGCATGCGTCTGTGAAGCTCTGTCGGTCCCCTTTTGTTGGTATACCCGCGCGTAACCCCGTCGTGCCGCTGATAGGTGTGCTCGTTTCGCTGCGCTCAGGTCATGTTCACGGAAGGGTCTCGGGCGCTCTATACGGCCACCGAGAAGCGCGCCTACTTCAAGAACGTCTCCATCCTCATCCCGATGTCCTGGACGAATTTCACCATCGACCGCACGGCATTCTCGGAAACTTATGAGGTATCAACTGTGTTCGCGCCGCCAGAAAACTGATGTTTTATTTATTTATTTATTTATTTTGCACGTCATTGTGGGCACCCACAGGGGATCGTGGCTGTTGTCACCCCTGCGTCAATGAATTGGGTAAGATGAATAACATACACATAGGCATACACATGTACAACACACAATTCCGGTGCGAGTAGCGGGCAGGCTCAGGGTGCTGTCCTGTCATGTGGTCCTCTCTCGCAGCTCATCGCAGCGGTGGAACATGCTGGTAAGGGCGGTTGGTTTGCGGGCTCTGATAACCTTGTGCAAAAGTGTCGTTGTTTCACATGACGACAGGTTGGTAGCCGATAACCACCCCAGTACGTCACGCACATCCACTACATGGTCATATTTACGACGTCTCGAAATTACTCTGAAGCAAAGCTAATGACTTTTTGAATACTAGCAATGCTTTTTTTTCACAGTTCCCGTACACTGGCAGACAGTAACGTATGTGCTAGAGCACCAGGGTGTTCACGATTGTCGTGATGGTGTCGGCTGATTATGGGTGTGGTTCAATCCAGTCAGAACGCCTAGTGAGTGCTGTTTCATTGGTGTCCCACGCAAGGCACTGATCAAAAACTATACCCCGGTTCTTTACTTGTTAGCACGGGCACAAGACGGCCTGCCAAAATTTCAACCCAATATCAAGCAGTCCGCGCAGGTTCCGGCGATTGCTGAATGCCATTAGCTGCGTCTTGCCGGCGTTGACCTTTAGGCCATTGGCTGCAAACTAGTCTCTCAGACAGTCGAGAGTTACCAACCAAGCAACGGTTGCATCTAAAGTCGACTGTCTACCGCGTGCCAACATCTGAGTGCCATCAGCGTGTTGTATGATGCATGCGTCGGCAACGTAAAGGCTAAGATCGTTGGCAAAAACGGTAAACAGCAAAGGCCCGAGAGTCGACCCTTGGAATGCTTGTTCGCTGTTCGGAAGAGGTTGTGATAACAGTCGGTGTGTGTGATAGTGAAACTGACGAGACCAAGAGCAATTCATGGGCCTCTCTAAGGGGACGTGGAGACGAGCTCAACAGCCTTTATGAGGAGCGACGGTTCTGCCTCTGCTGGACAACTCATCGCAGATCATGGGACTGGATGATCGGACCTGGTTCACTTCGCCCCATCCGTAAACCAGCTGCATGGCTTTTGGGATAATTTCTTCAACCTGAGTAGCAATAACGACTTACCAGCGCCAACGGAATGATCAATCGAAGCATTATGTCACGAGAACCATGGGCGTAATATATAATAAGATCAAGCAGGACGGTACTTGGTGGGGTATTGGCATTTGTGTATATATATATATATATATATATATATATATATATATTATGTACATACAGATGTATATATATATATATATATATATATATATGTATGTATGTATATACAGATGTATATATATATATATATATATGTGAGTGTGTACATGTATATATGTACATATCATTGGTATATTGTAACGGTACTGTCATTGGCACTGGAAACTGTAATGGTGTTGCACTGATAAATACAGCGGTATTTATTAGGCAGTCCCCCAGTCGTAGCTCAGCCGACCAGTGAACGCGAGGTGGGTCAGAAGTGCCCCTCGCCTGGATCCGCGCCTGAACAGGGCAGCGGCAAGGTGCACACTACAGCCCCTGTGACGCGTCACGCTGCGTCCGGGCGCCGCCACGCTGTGGTGTCGGCGCTGCTAACGCTGGCCGACCGCAGGAGGCCGACATCCGCGTGGCCCCGGCCAATCCCGCCTACGGCGACAACCCGTACACCCTGCAGCCGGGCGGCTGCGGCGAGCCCGGCAGGTACATCCACGTGACACCCGACTACCTGAAGAACGATCTGGACGCCAGCTCTCCGTATGGCCCGACCGGTGAGCGCCCCCTCCGCTCCCCCCGCAGGTGGCATGTAGGACAAACGGAGGAAACGGAACGGCAGAGGTGGTTGGTGGCAGGACAGCAGAGGTGGGTGGCAGTTCGGCGGAGGTGAGAGACGGGACAGCGGAGAGGTGGGAGATGTGACCGAAGAGGTGGGAGACGTTACGACGTAGGTGGGTGAAGGAATGGCAGGGGTGGGTGACGGGACCGCAGAGACGTATGACGAGGCGGCAGAGGTGGGTGACGGGACGGCAGCGGTGGGTGATGGGACGGCAGGGATGGGTGATGGGATGGCAGGGGTGGGTGATGGAAGGCAGAGGCTCTAGGCCGGAGACGGTGAGATACCGTAATCGGCAGCTTATTTAGCGGAGAGTTTTTCTGAATGTATAACAAGGCGGCCGGTTTTGCAAAAAGTTAGGAAACGTTTTGCCCGCAAGGCCAACACTGAAGCATTTTTACATCATGAATACGATTATGGCCTTGAAGATGCCAATTTCAAAGTTCCTTGGACCGCGTCGCCCTCTTAAAAAGTTTGCGCTTTTCAAGATTTTTGCATGGAATGCACGACCGCCCAACGGACAGAGTGACTAAGGCCAATAATCACGATTCGCTGGCAGTGTTAGAGTATTTTAGATATCTTGGCACCGAAATGAAGATTCCACCTCCGTCCATTGTCTCAAAATGTTGTACAAAAGCTAATAGTCTGCTAAATGCGCTATATCCTGATGGATGGCGGTAGCATCGCAAGTTGCACTACCTGACGTTCCCATATCAGTTTATGCCAAGGACGTCCTTACTGTGGCCCTGGAAAGGGCTGTAAACATGTTGCATCTCTTCTGGCCGACTGTCGTACCACCGTTCCCCTCTTCTTCTGCCCAAAACTCCTTGTGACGCTCGTGTGAAGTATGATGCTATTAGAGCGTGGAGCTGACGTCCCGAAACAATCAAAAGAAATTCATCCAAGTGCCCCTTTGGTAATTCTCGCGGAATACTTAGGTAAGAGTTACACTATGAAAATTAGTTGCAGTGGCGTTTCTGCCATCGTCACGCTCAAAGCTCATTGACGTAACACAAATTTAACCCGGCCACAGGAACGCCAGATCAAATAAGACAAATCACAAAACGTCCAACCACATACCAAGCCACACCACATGCCCCGTCCTTCCCCTTTCCTTCCCTTCCTCGCCCGTTCCTCAATTGCCAGTTACCACCTCAGGAGCAATAGCCAATGGGCGAAAGGTTTACGCACTTGTTATCGGAGCAAAGGTATTAGGGCTGGTACCGGAGCTTTTTGTTTTGTTTTGGAACCGTCATGTTTTGTCAGAAAGCTCTGTTATCCAGAGTGTGACCATCCTGCCTGTCAGACCCAGCAACGACAGTGACATCCTCGCCCATCAGATTCACCGCTCACACTGTCGACTGGGTGTGGTTGGGCACACCTTTTCTCAGCGGCGTCTCGCAGCGTCTCGCAATCCCCTTCCCCAGGTGAGCACTCTGCATCCCTCTGAGGTTTGGTGGCTCGATGTCGTTGCCGTCTTCAACGTCGCATTCAACACCCACCAGCTCCACATACGTGCTCAAGCTGAGGTTGATGGAAACTAGCCTGAACTGTCGGATCGGCGTCTGTTGCTGTTGTGACTGCTGCTGATCTGGCTGCTGCTGCTGATACTGTGGCTGTTGCTGTTGCCTCCTCTGTCGGATGAGTTGGACCAGACGGACAACTTCCGTGTTCGTCGCATGTTTCTCCTAAGCAAGCATTGCTAGTACCACATTTTCTGGGTGCGTCTAAGAGGCGTTCCTTGCCACGCTGCTGGAGGGTGGCCAACGCCGGGCCAGTAAAGCACTGCCGCAGCCGGCACAGCTGGCTGTTCAGTTCAGCCGGTACATCGACTACATCCCACCTCTGTCATACACAGCCGGCCATTGGCAAACTGTGTATGGCACGCTGGTAGGCAGCCGAGAGTCGCCTGCTGCGATGCTATGAGTCGGTAGCCCATCCATCTGACGAGTGGAGCACGTTATGCAGTGTGAGTGTACGTGTCCGGTGCCATCGGTGCCAAGCAGAAATGGGATGTAGTCGATACTTCGGTTCACCTGAGCAGCCAGCTGTCCCGCCAGCAGCAGCACTTTACTGGCGCTACGTTGTCCACCGTCCATTGCAGCGAAGTGCGTTATTGGCAATGCTTGGTGACGAGAAGTGGGCGACGGGGACGGGGACTGTCCATCTGATCCAGGACATCTGACAGAGTAGGCGGCAGTAGTAGTAGTACTTTATTAAAAAGCCATCCACAATACATTTAGCTATTATAGCCCTCTCGTCAATAAAGCGCAGATATGAACATGCAGGGTAAAAACGGACATACAGAGTGTACAGAAAATACAAATACAAAAACGAGCATGATGCCACCGCTGATAGAAGGGACTACTGATGATCACGGACAGCGCGCAGATGTGCCTTTACTTTCCGCCTGAGGCGCGCGTCACTTAGCGCCACACGCCACAGCTCCACGCCACACACGCCACACGCCACCACCACCACCAGCAGCAGCAGCAGCCAGAGGAGCAGCGGTAACGACAGCAGAAGTCGCCCATCAGGCAGTTCAGGCTTGTCTCCATTAACCTCGGCTCGAGCCCGTATGAGGAGCTGATCAACGTTGGACGCGCCGTTAAAGAGGGTAACGACATCGAGCCACCATTCGTCAGGAGGGATGGAGAGCGTTCAGCCGGAAAGTTACCTCGAGACGGCATTGAGAAGACGTGAACCCATCCACATCCAGTTCACCGAGAGAGCGGTAAGGCTGACGAGCGAGACTGTCAGCCACGTCGCTGAATTTGACCGGAAAGAGGGTCATACCCTCAATAACAGCTCTTTGGCAAAAGGTGGTGGTAGCACAACAAAACAAAACAAGAACCTCCGGTGCCAGCCCCAATAGCTCTGCTACCTCTGCTCACTACTACCTGACCTTTCGCCTACTGGCTATTGCTCCTGTGGTGGTAACTGGCAGTTGAGGAACGGGCAAGAAAAAGGAGGAAGGAGAAAGAACGAGGTATGTGGTGTGACTTGGTAAGTTGTTGGACGTTTTGTTATTTGTCTTATATGGTCCGGCGTTTCTTTGGTCGGTTATATTTGTGTTATGTGAATGAAGTTTGAGCGTGGCAGAAGGGTGTGGTAGAAGTACCATTGCGACTTATCTTCATAGTGTAACTCTTATCTAAATCTTCCGCGTGAACTACCGAAAGAGCGCTTGGAAGAATTTCTTTGGATTGTATTGGGACGTCAGGTCTACGCCATAGTAGCATCATACATGCCACGACAGCATCGTCAACAGGGGTTCTGGCCGGAAGAGGGTGGGGACAGATTAGCCGGCCAAATTCATCAAAAGTAAAAACTGTGAAGTAAGCGGACCTCCTCAAGGAACTTGGAAAATGACGTTTTAAGGCCTTAATCGTATTCGAGATGCAAAAAAAGCATCAGAATAACCCTGTAGAGCGAAACGTCTCGAAACTTTTTGTAAAACCGGTCACCCTGTAGCGAAAATCTTGGGTGGAATACGTCAGAAATGTGTCCGTAATTCCTTTGAAATTTGCAACGATTTTTAAGTCAAACAAGGCCAACCTTCGCCAAGATATTGACGACTATACATAGGGTGTTTCTGGTGTCTGACGTATCACTTGCTACATCATTATTAACAGCCATGGTACAACATGAAATTACATCTCATTGCATCATGCAATATCACTTCTGGATGATGAAACTGGTGCCCCAAAACACTTTTCAAGTGTCACTCAGATACTGGGCGGCGGACACCGCCGCGCGGCCATGCAGGAGCTTTGTATTTAGAGGTAAGTTGTTTTCGCGACGTAAATAATTTTTATTTTGGCAGCCAAAAATAGGGAAAATGGGTCAGGCAGACTGTAAAGAATGAAGGTATGGATATAGTTCTTGTCATCTGTGGTCGTACAGAGTTTGTTGGCAGAAAGAAAACAAGCATAATGTTCCAAAAATTCAAATCAAGTCAGACTGGGTCAAATGGGGTCTGGCCACCCTCGTAAAATAAGTCATTATCGTACATTCGTGCTTCCAAAGCATATGGCACATACCACAAGCCATCGATAAACATCTGAAGGCCGTAAACCAAACAGTTGTACTGGCTGCAGGTATCAAATTCGGCATGAAATATGATCTGACCACAGGTCACGGGTCTTAAGGTACAATCACGTGTGCAAATGACGTGTGAAGCACCAGGGTCCAGGTTTCGAAACCGCCGAAACAGTTCAAGAATCCCATTATGAAATGTAAAAATGGTTCGCAGTTCAGCTGACCGAGGGTCAACGACCTGAAAAATTAGATGTGGCAGAATTGCTCCATTTCTCATGTTCTATCCACATGCCAAGTATCATGTCAGTCGATGCATTCCACAGAATGTTATGCCACTTTCATTTTTTGAACATGGTCTTATTTGACCTGTCCTACGCCAAGGGCATGAGGTGGCCCTAAGTTTAAAAATTGAAACAGCGCAAAAATTCTGCATTAAAAGGCAGCCCAAGTTTCACATCTCTGCGCCTTTTGACTTTATGCTAACCTCAGGAAACCTAAGAGGGCCTCATGAACCCCTCAGCCCGGCGAAAGTTAATGAACCGCTTGTTTAGTTCCGTCATGGTGTGAGTCAGCTTGACCCTGTTAGTTTGTCTTGGATACCATTGGAAAGATGCAAGTTACGTTTCTGATACTCACAGTACCTTCTCAAGAACGATCAGAAATGGTAAAGACATAAGGTATTTTAAAGTATTCATTTCGCAATCGGAACGTAACTTCCTGAGACAACAGGATTTAAATACGGTGGTCACCGCCCGGCCGCGCGTCCAAAGGCGTGTAGCCGCCTACGCGAACCAAGACCTATCATGACCTCAGATGAATTTCGGGTATCTTTCACTTTTTATCATGTCTCACACCTATGAAGAGAATATCTGAGCCGTATTCGAGTTTCTAAGACACTCACAGCCACAATGCCGACGAAAAGGTGACCGTCGCCAAAGCTAACGATGGCCACCATAGCAATGTCCAAGTCGAGGTGCTCCAGGGGCATGCTCATTACTCAAGTAGGCACGTTTGGAATGTTTCCAATCGTGCAGTACATGTGTCATGGCTTTTTTGCAATTGGCCCTTATTCACAGTTTTCAGTTTTGTTTACATCCCGCTCGGCTCGTACATGCTGCTTAAAGCCTATCTTACTGTGTTGCAGGCAAAGTGCTGACACATGAGTGGGCTCATCTGAGATACGGAGTCTTTGAGGAGTACGGCTATCCAGGGGATGACATTTACCCCCTGTTCTATTACGCCCAAGACGCAACTGGTGAAAGCCACCTGGTCCCCAACACCTGCTCAAATACTCGCTTGCGTGGATATGAAATGTGAGTATAACCCGAGATAAATTTACCTCTGCTTCCTTCACATGTGTTCGCCGTTTCATGTCGAGAAGCACGGTGTTTGCTATCTCAGGTTTCAGGTTTCTTTCATAGAGATGATAACATATTCGTCACGTATCAGGCTGTAAAATGTCCAGTGGAGCAAAATCACGTTTTACACGGTGAACAACAGACAAGGTTAGAGCCTTACAAGAACAGCCTCTGGACCCGCTGAAAGTTGGAACCTTTCGGAATATTTTCCAGCATTATTGAGAAACCCCTGTGTAAACCATGTGACAAGTTTTACACGGTTAAACATCTCCATGTTACAAATCGAATAATCATTTTACTGACATGCATATCACAACTAGTCAGTCACCTAGACAAGTTCCAGACATTCGTATAAAACGCAGCAGGATTGGTGCCCCACTTTTCAACGCGCATTATGTGAAAGCTGACAATGTTGGGGCG
This sequence comes from Capitulum mitella, assembly GCA_030062745.1. Lineage (NCBI taxonomy): Eukaryota > Metazoa > Arthropoda > Thecostraca > Pollicipedomorpha > Pollicipedidae > Capitulum > Capitulum mitella. The sequence continues at coordinate 30,984,823 of CP099841.1, forward strand.
CAGACAGAATTGCTGATATAAACTTAACCAGACCTGATGGTGCTTTGTCTGTCTTAAGCTGTCATTAGGCCTTTGTTCTCTGAAGCACGGGCTCCGCAAAGTCATTTTGACCGGGGATAGGGGATATCAAAGGTGGCCCCAGAAGCCTGTCTAGCAAACGATAGAAGTACAGAATTCCGGCTAAAACTCATCGGATTTTTACTGTTACAAGTATCAGGTCGCTTTACTGCAGGATTACATGGATAATATTCGATAAAGATGTAATGAAACCCCGATTTTGCCTGCACATTTTGGTTGACGGTTGGAGCTTAATATCTGATCTTTATAGATTTAGGCCTAACGTACTGAAGTGATTGGCGGTGGAATTAGATTAAGCCGACTTTATTGCTGGATACTAACCCCGCCACCCAAATGCCACCAAAAATAGCGTGATTTTGTCCCAGGCGCCGAACCGGATGGCGCTGGAGAATCTTCATCGTCCCGCACAACTCTACTGCACCGCCGCCCCGTGCCTGGCTGACCCTTTCGGTCCCGGCCCAAACACACAGGCCCCTTGTCTGGGGCTCGACCCCTGTCACGCACTGGATATGACGTCCGGCTCCATATCCATCAGGTCACGGCAGCGGCTAGATCTCCATGGGGGTTAGCCATGACCCTCCACTGAATTCGACACCATAGGATAGTCGGATTCGGAGATTACCCCAGCACGTTATTTCCTGCCGTATTCAGTTTTGGAAATTGCGGATAAAACGAGTTTGCATGCCATGCGCGTATGCTAGCCAAAGTCATGCGTGTATCATCTCTACAATGGAAGCGACAGAACGTCGCACAATTCCATTTGGCCACGAAATTCCGAGAGTTGTCGCCATATCTTGAACGTCCGCCCACGCTGCTGGCCGTTTCCACCACTGTCCCAACAAGATGCCACTCCACTGCCATTGTATGACTTGGAGAGGAGGAGGAAAACGTTAATTTCCTTCCAGTCTAACCTGTCCTAAACCTACTACTTCCTTTCTCCTGTCGTTACGTTTAAGGTTTCCAACAGTCAAATTTTCGTGTTGGAAAATGACGAAGGGTTGACCGCCAAGACCAGTCCACTGTAGGTCTATGCAAGATTAGTTGCACCGTCGCCACTTGTCATTTGTTGTCACTGTCACGGAAAGTGATCCTGAATGGTGAGATTAAGCCAACTTTCCCCGAAATCGAGTACCGAAGTAGATGAACGAAGTGGCGCCAACTTTACCCTGAAGTAGATGAGGACTGTAGATTGCCCCGAGGCCTGCCCTCGTGGCTCCGTCAGTGTCTTCTTGTTCCATCTTTAGCCCGCGCACGACCGTCGGTCCGTTTCGAACATGGGCGACTGGAGGGGCAGTTGGCCGCCCCCCCTGTAACTCACGAACGGTTGGTCGCAGGATAAAAATAAGCACACCGTTGGAAAGCTTGTGACGAGTAAAGCTCGAAACTGGTCTCATTTTAATTTTAGACAATATGTAAGCAATTTACGCCCTACATATCTGTTTCTCATAGCCCACTGCATGAGACCAAGAAGTGGCCTGAATCTCAAGGGCTGTGACTAAAAACGCTTAGGTAACGGCACCGGCGCAAAAGTAAAGGTCCACGGATGCCGATACACTTCTAACTTCCCAGATTTGTTCAAAATATACGCCGAAACGTTGAGTTAAAGACACGGCATTTCTCGCGGCAGCTGTAGGCGTGCGCTGCTGCCGTATGCAGTAACAAATTGACGGGAACTAATTTTGGTCTTCCTTTATTTTCGCGAAAAAAAACAGTCTATGTACATTTCACTGATCTTAAAGGTTCTTGTGATGGTTGTTCATGCTTAAATTTTGGAAAAATTCATTAGTTACCAATGTGCAAAATCGCCGGAGCTTTATTCGCGAGAGCCCGTTTATTTCCAAAATATGCAATTTTTTCGAATTTTTTGGGGTTCCTGGTATTACTTCCGTCCGTGAAAGCTAGTTCTGCCATTTTCTATCCATTCTGAATAATTCATTGCTGATTTTGACGGTGCTACATTTTGGCTCACTGGAGTTGTTCGTGACCTGACCTCAGGTCAATGGCTGGAAGTCATTGATACTTTGCCTAATGACGGCAACTAGATGTCTGCTTCACTCCACATTAAAAATGTTATGAAATATTCCGTCAGTTTCCGAAAAAACGACGACATGTCTTAAAAATGGGCTTGACCTTAGGTCAATGACCCGGAAAATTCCGAAAAATCTGAGATAGCAGATTCGTTGCATCTATCACGTTCAATAATCCCTGAAAGTATCATTGAGATATCTTGTTTTGCGAAAAAGTTAGAGGACGTTAAACTTTTTTGGACATAGGTCTGTTTGGCCTGACCTAGGTCAGGCACCTGACCTGACCTGAGGTCAAAATTTTGACACGAGATGCAAAATTGATTAAGCAAAACGTACGCAAAGTTTCGTGACTCTGTGTTTATTGGTTCTCTCGCAATCCCAGAAAAACCTCAGGGGGGGCAGTCATCTGCCCCCCAGTCGAGGACGGGTTAACAAGCGATATAAGAATGAGAAGACATGTTTCCGTACTTTGCAGCATTTTAATTGATTAGTATTTTATAAAATACGAAACACGAATATCTTTTCTATGGAAGGCATTTCTTATATCTATCTTGGCCCTGCAACCGTCGCACAAGTGCTAATAAGCAGGGGCTAGGAGCGCGACGCGACGAAAAGTTTATTGTCCGGGGGCGCCAAACTCTTCGGGGGACGCCAACCTCCAGCAGGGGCATCATCTGTTTGGGAGAAATTGGTAAGTTTTCACATACTCACGAATTCAAAGGCGCTATATCAGCGCATTTTTATTTAGAAGCGTGTACAGGTCCCGTCCGAGCGCCTGGTCATCAGACCGGACACTAGATATGTGAGGGGCGCCTGATGCGTAAGGGACGCCTCGCTCGCCATGGACGCCGAGCCCCTGAGGGACGCCTGACCCGGGCGTTTCAGAATTACCTGGCCTGTACGAGAGCACTCACCTGTGAGGGGCGCCGTGGATGTTGGATCAATGTAATGGGAAGGGGCGTCTGGTGGCTGGTGGTTGCTGTGGATTTCAAAAGGCTCTCCTGCAACAAAACAAAAGGAAAGAACTCCCGGCTTTGATTTGTATTTTGATCAGGTTTAAGGGATGTTTTTATTTTCCTCTGAAACCCTTTTTGCTGCGACACAAAGAGGACGCCCGCGCCACAAGGGTCAAAAAGTGGTGGTCATGTCCCCCGTCCCTCCCCCCCGTAGAATGTCATTGTAGTCGACATTTACTGCCAGAGTCTAAATTGGTTTGCTGATACCCAGGAACTGCAGCATAGGCTTTTAGGGTACAAATATCGGAGCCTACATTAGGCAATTCTTGAGAGTTATAATCCCCTCCAGTCAGGTGGCTGGAGGGGATGCATCCCTTCCATCCCCGCCCCTGTTGCAGAGCCTATGCTCTGAAGACATCTTCAGATAATCAGTGAACCATTTCCTAAGATTACTTCAACAGTTTACTCTAAACAGGCATTTTCACCACGGCTGATTCCCAGAGCTTCAGACTGAAATGGGTATTTGGTAAGACATGTGGTGTAGAAACATTATGTTTTTTTACACCGTCTGATAAGGTCATGCTGCACATAATTTTAAAGGTCGGTTTGGCGTTAAGCAGAACCCCAAATATCAGCTAAATAACCCGGAAACATGTGCAGACTTCGCCTAGTTCCGTCCGTCGGCACCACGGTTACTTGCGACAAAACTAACGGACGACAGAAGTGACAACAGCGGCGTGACAAAACTTACAGGAAAACGGCGGATGACGCGCGAAATAACGTTCTCTGTACCACGTGCACCACCTGAGAAAAATTCACATCAGTTTGATGCTTTAGGCTCCTCTAGTGAAAACAAACATTGCTGCAAGATTCCCAGCAGTTTCTGTCATATTTCAGTAAGAACGGTGAGCGTTGAACGGCCCGACAGTGTCTCCATATGCGCGTGGCAAGTGGAGCCAGCTTTTGGCTGTCGGCAATGTGGTTAAGTTCTTGGCCATCGAGCTTTCCGTCGTTTTTCCCTTTAACGTCGTTCCTAAAACGGCTAGTGCCCTTTTCTTTTCTTTTGCCGAAGATATGGTTTCAAGACAAACTTTACACCCTAAGTAGTTTAAAGTTTCTAAGGTTTCTGCGTCCGGATGACATGCAAGACGTCGCAGAATTATGTGATTTATTCCGGTCGTATATGCATTACTGGATGCTTTGGGCCAGGATAACTTGAAGATGGGTATGTAAAAATAAGAATAAAAAAATCCCGGACCAAAGAGGTTGCCAAAGTTACAGTTTCATTGACGACAATACAAATATCATTTTCAGCTTACTGACAAGCAATAACTGTGAATGGGAAAAAACAGAGAACGCTGCCAAAACCGGTTCGCATGCAGTTGCGATTACCAGCGAATGGAGCCAGAACCTCCAACATACAGTCGTCCATGGGCCCCTCACGTATCTTAACCTACAGCCTTATCCTGTATCAGTGTGTGCGCAGACGCTGACACTGAGACGATACCGATATAAAGCTCTTCAGGTCTTTGCTCTGTTTGCTTTTGTCCATTAGTGCATTAGTTGTGGCTTCCGTTCGGTACCAACTGATCCGACGTGCCTCGGTCGAGGTGCAGCACCGACAGACATCCAGATTTCGATACAGTTTGTAATGAATGACGATTTCATAAATATTTTTGGACCAACAACACTGAAGGTGCCAATAAAATATCATTTATAAGACCAACGATCAGAGATTACTTTTCCCACAACTTAGGGGATCATTCACAGCGATTTGGTGCTCATCAAAGGCCATATTACATCACGCTGGTAATTCTGCGTGCGATTCATCACATGCTGTGTTCCGCCCCACACAAATGGACACGCCCATCCCGTCGTGCGCCCAAGAAACGACAATTTGCTGATCGCAAAGCACACATCAGAAGCGGGTTTCGTATGGAAGGCGGGATACCGTCAAAATTGGGCCCGGAGGAGCATTCCTGGGTGCCATTCCGCCTCCACCTGTTCCCCATTAAGCCACCCAGACTGAATGCACGGCCCAGCACCAGAGTTTTAAGCCACTCACGAAATTATGGATCGATTCGGTTCTGATTCACGGTCCAAGAAGGCGACCCTGGTTGCTGATTCCGATTTGCATTGCAGAACAGAGAAGAAACTCGATTCTAATCCAAAGGCAATTTCTAACTCCAAAAAATCGGTTTGATTGACGCTTCACGAATCAGGATTCGATTCGCGATTTAATTACGTGCGAAGTGACAAAAACCGCGTGTTTTTTGTCATCAGTGCAATAGCCAGGTCCTGGGTTTTGTGTTACCCCGAAGCCTGCCATAGATTATAGGACAATATTAGGGAACAATGATAAGGTATGTCATTTGCGTCATAATGCGTGGTATTTTTCTCGTGGGCACAGGGCAGTCTGTCTTTATTGTTCAAATGCTTACCCACAAATCAAATGGCTTACATTTGCTTTTAACAAAAAGTAAAACCAGTATTTATAGTCCATTGAAAAAGAACGTAGCCAGAAAATTCTAAAGAAAAGTGAACAGTAGGGTAGGCCCAAAACATGTGAACTTATAACTAAAGCATTCATTTAGGATGTAAACCGTACAAACTTGCATGACAGCAGTACAAGATATTTTATAGTTTCCATTGCATGAGAACTGGAATTTTCACTTCCTTTTCTCCTTTAGCTCTACTCTCAATCTTGATAGATCTAATGATTATTGTTATAGATATTGATAAACAATTTTCCCATTTATTAGCTAAACAAAATATGCATTCAGTTGGATCAGTATTTGTTAACTGATACAGGGAATCAACTCCCACCAACTTTGTGAGTCGATTCTATTCTGATTATTGAGATGGAAGAGATTCGGATTCGGAATCAGATTCACAGCTGTCAGATAATGGACTGATTCTGATTCTGATTCACGAAACGAACCGGCGAATCAGAATCCAATCTGATTCGATTCTGAATCGCTGACTGTTCAGCACACTTCTGAATGCTTCCTTTGACCATTGCAACAGTGACGTGAAGACCCAGGGTGACTGCAACATCAACCGCACCACCGGGTTGCCGGACATCAACTGCATGTTCTTCCCCTACGACAACAACAACGCTACCACCTCGCTGATGGCCTTCACTTATCTGGACTCGGTGAGGAGCTTGTGATGACTCCTGTGGGTGTCGCGGCTCATAGGGCAGGTGGAACGTACTTTGGAAAATTCTAAGATGATCCCGAAGATGCTGCACGTGGGGTATTCCTTGAATGCAGCTGTGATTTTCACATTTGAAGAAAACTCTACTGTGCCAATGAAAATCTCTCTCCCTCTCTGTCTCTATCTCTTTCTCTCTCTCTCTCTCTCTCTCTCTCTCTCGCTCTCTCTCTCTCTCTCTCTCTCTCCCTCCCCCCCCCCCCCCCCCTCTCTCTCTCTCTCTCTCTCTCCACACGATGGATGTCATGTATGCTATGCTATGCCGTGCCACGTAGTATACTTTTTAATCCCTACAGCTTTAATGCGGCACTTTCCTAGAAATTATCATGCGTTTTTCTTTTCAGAACGGCATTCTTCGCAGTGTGTCTGCACCTGTAAAATGCTTCCTAGGGCTTTCCATTCATGACATTGCCGTCATTCCCCACACTCTTCGTGTGTCCCGATCTTTCGAAACTAATAGATGTGAATCACAGTGCCTACAAAACCGCCTTGAAACCAGTCACGTGCAGAACATCAGCAGCGTTAGTTAAGTCCATGTACCTCGGCACTGTCTCACAAATACGCTGGTTTACAGGTAGAACATTTCTGCGACAACAACACCGCAAAGCAGCATCACAGGGATGCTCCGACGAAGCAGAATTTCCGCTGCGATCAGAAATCCGTGTGGGAGGTGATGAGGGAGAACGACGACTTCAGTGGCGGCAGGTGAGATGACGGCGTCCCAGGTGCGCACCGGAAACTCACATCACCGGCTTCCTCCGGAGGATCGCCATGTAAAATGACCGCGAAATACCAATGTTGCGCGCAGGAGGGTCAGCCCGCTGGTAATCGTCTTCAGCATCTCATCTGGTCGGCTTGAGAAGCTACAGAGATCTATTTGCTCCCCCTCGCACTAGGCGTAAAGGTATGAAGGACAAGCGGATCCACGCGATGTCGGTAGCTCCATTGGTAGAGTGTCTGCCGCAACTCCTCACCTTGGCAAGATGGGTTCAAGCCTCCTCGGCGTCCACCATTTCTCCTACAGGTCATGTGGCAACTGACCTTAACAGGGAGGCTTGGTTACCGTCCGCCCGTGTCGTTCATGGCGGCACGTAAACGCTATTACCGGCAGGGGGGCCTGAATTCGCACCTCCCGGTTTTTGCTTGCTAATTCTAGGCTTTTTGACGCAGCTTCCTGACACTTGGCGACTTTTCCTAGCTATTCTTTCTGCGTGCCGTGACAAAATTTCAAAACTCTTTCTTGCTCAGGGGGCGAAGCCAGGCAACGTTTCTGGGAGGCACCTCAGGCCATTTTTGGCCATGTTGAGGGTAAAAGAGAAATGTCTGCTAAAAACAGCGTTTTTAAGATAGAACTTAAAGCTTTATATAGATGAATAGGTAAGTAGTTGGGCAATGTGGAGATGTAATTTTTTGTGTAAGGTCACTTTACAAGATCAAAGTCAAGGTCAAAAGTCAAAATTTGTTTTTTCCAATAATTTCGGCGCTGTTCTTTTGAAATGCCAAACCCAGAATAGTCCTATATATTCCGTCATAACCCGGAATATATATGACGTAGACTGATGCCCTATACTTGTGTACCAAGTTTCAGCTTGATATCAGATCGGGTCACGGAGCTATCACCTAAAATGTCAGTGGGCGTACACTATATCGCAAAAGGCATTAAATTAAATTTTTGAAATAGAGCAAATTCAGATGATTTAAAACGTTTACAGATAACATTAAATGCACACGAGATCATTCCAAGTGGCCCCAAGGTCACTGGAGATCATTTAAGGTCAAAGGTCGCAATCTGATTTGAAGAACGTGTGACCATGACAGTTCCCCTTTTTCATGCCCTTGGCACCGCCTATGGTAACATTATACAAACATTGTGATGCGATTTGTACTTCTTTAGCATAACATCACTAGCAGAAGCCAAAAAAGTGCTTTTGCCTTTTTTTGTTCATTTTATTATTAAAAAACTAATCTTCCTATTTTTGAGACGCTATGAACGCCCATAATTTTTCTCAAAATTTCAGATGTGTGTAACAATGGTAACAGTCCTATCCATAATCTCTCGATTCATGCCAGTTTCATCGAAATCGGTCCATAAACAACGGAGTTATAAGAGGCAAGACAATACCCCCATTTTGACATCTCTCCCCTTCTGTATCCACACCTTTCAAAATTTTGAAACTTTCTTTTGATAAAAATGTAGTTCACGTCATGGGAAATCGATTGCTGCTTGTTGCGGTGAAATCGGATGTATAGTTCTCGAGATGTCAGGGAGGCCGAATCCGCCCCCTCCCCTGCCGGGAAATCACCGTACCGTCTAGCCTTCCAGGAATAGGGTTAAAATTTCTTCGCCGAGTCACTCCGTTAAGCTGGAATTGCGCGATTGGATGTAGACATCGGACTCCGGAAGGCAAGCCCGGCCCAGCACAGACTCTGATCCCCGACCAGAGCCATAAGCCATTAAGAGATAAAATACTTAAAAAACGTCCTTAACACGAACTGAAAATCGCTCTTGGAGGTTTTCCGGGCCAACTCCCGTTCATTTTGTGATGAGGCATTTAAATTTTGCACGCCTATGAAAAACCACGTCAGTTTGATTTTTAACCGTCACCATTTAGCACGATTTTGAATGGTCACTTTTTAGCACTAGTTTCGTGTCAAGGCCGAGTAACCAGTGTGGCATTTGACATTGGAAGCTTATAAAACTGACTTTTTCGAAGAAGTATTTGCATGATTTCGTTTCATGCTACGTCCGGGTGGGACTTTCCTGACTAAATGAAATACCCAGGTTTGTTTAGGTTGTCTTATTTTGGGGAAATTATTTTTTAAAACAAATCGTTGTTATTTTGTGGTCTTTCATTGTTTTTCTAACAAATATAGTGAAATAGCACCCTTAGGTTGAGTTCTTGCATCGCGTTCTGTTGCGTCGGTTGCCACGGTTCACCGGTGGCAACCAACGCAATAACCAACGCAACAGCCGACGTTCGGGACTGACGTGGTGTTTTACACGTGTCGGGGATGTACTGCGATGACTTCTGGGAACCTCTGATATTGAAAGCTGCGTAACTCATACAACAGCAGACCCCGCGTTTCCCAGTATTTTAGTACGAGGACGGTATTATCTTGAGCAGCGTGCCGCTCAGAGTATTGCGTTTCTATTCGCTGCGACTTATTTCCCAGAGTTTTGGCTAACAAAGCACTAATATGCATAACTAGCGGTAGAAATATAAATGGCGTTCCTCAGTGCTGCCTGTTTCACGAATAATTCCACAATGAAGGAGACAGCGTGAAACGAATGAACCCCTGACTGAAGCTCAAGTGCGGCGCTGTGTATCGGAACTGGAAGAGGTAACCTCCATTGTTTAAAAAATTGACTTGGATGTTCGTTCCTGCGTGTCAGTGGATTTAGACTCTGTATTCGTTGTCGCCAGGAATCCTCCTGCCAATTTGAAGCCCGAAGACATCGTGCCCACGTTCGAAGTTGTCCAGCCGTCAAACGCCAGATTCATCATGGTTCTTGATACCTCTGGTAGCATGCAGTCTACAAAGACGGGCCTGCTCGGAGACGTAAGTGCTTTTCTCGGTGAGAGGTGTGAGTGGGAACGTGCGATTTTCGTAAAACATGGTGTCCAGTTAGCGTTTTCCTTTTTATGGACATGCGCGATGGAGTTTCCCGTAGCATTGCTAATGCTGGCGTGGGCATATTTCCCTCAGCTCTTGATCAATTCCTTCGATTTTAACGGCTTTTCGTGGAGGAGGTAGCCCCCGTAATCATTTTACAACGTTCGGAATCTGAATGGCCCAAGAAAAATATGCGGAGGTTAAAAAAGCAAACGCGACCGACGTAGCGCCCTTTTCTCTCTGCAGATTTGCTGAACTGACTGCAACAGAATTTTGTGAAAGCTCGATCCATATGAGAAAGCTACATACCACAAAACGAAATTGGTACGGTGAACCGAGTTTGTCCGAGGCAAATATATGTCGCAGTTTATCAGTGTGGAGCATAACATAACCTGGTGGGTTGTAAGTCTGTAAGATGAGTTATATATGCTAAAGTCATCTGTTTAGCCCATCTGATTTCATCCAAGGTCCACCAAGGTCAAAAAAATGTCTCAGGCATTTGGGTGTCAAATGCGCAAAGGCAAAGACGAAATGTCTCTACATTAAGCTCATTTGGATGAGTCTTGGATAGCCTGAACTTTTGGTCATGGAGATAAAACAGCACGGTCTTGACCTCATATTTTCATTTACCTGTATCTGTATTTTCAATGGCCTGCAACAGCCTGCAGGCACCCCCTCCCCATGTATAAATGAACAACTCCTCGTGGACACGACGTCCCTCATACGTAAGCGCTCTCGTACAGGTCAGGTAACCCTCACGTGCTCGGCGCCCCATGCAGGCCGAGCGGCCTATCTTCTTGTACAGATGAGACGTCTGTAAAGAAACTGACTTTCCTCACAGACCAGACACGACCGATACTGTAGGCGCTTCTAACAATTCAGACACCCCCCCCCCCCGAACAAATTAGGCGCCCTTCGGGGGCCGGGCGCCCTTAACGAGCGAGGCGCCCCGTACAGATCAGACACCTGTCGTGTATTTGGCGCCCCCTCCACAGACCAGGCGCCCATACCGGACCTGGCACCCCATACCGAACATGCACGTCTTGCAACGTTAACGCCCCGCTCAGGCCAGGCTAGTAGTGTGCCTGTTTATCTCCATTTCATGCCTTCGTTTTTGCACTTCATTAGACTAACCTTTAGCTCGAACAGTATACAGCTTTTTACCCAGAGATGAGAGGCGTTGGTGGTCCTCACTCTTGATCTGGTGGGTTGGTTCCCCAGCTACTTTTCGCTGCGTCCCTACATTTCTGGGATTGCCGACAGGTAAGATAGCGCGGGAACTGTTCCGGTTTGCGAAAAATGACTTGTAGTGCATGTTTATGTTTGGAGCCCAATGAAGATCAGAGCCCCCGACCAGGCCTAGGAGCCTGACGCTTTTGGGGCTAACGGGAATCAGGGGGCCTTGTGTCTGCCGTGAAGTCGTGCTGGGGCCCGTGGCTTTCAAGGGACCCGAATATATAAAGGGCCCCTGGTCCGGTGATCAGATCCGGAGGTCGTCCAGTTTTGTACTCGTACGTAAGTTTCTGGGGAAGGGGCAGAGACCAATCGGTCGTACTTTTAAGCCTGTATTTAAGTAATCCGTGCGTTAACGCGTTTTCATCCCATTTCGTTGGGCCGCTCCGCAAACTTGGGGCCCTGTCAGGATTTTTCAGGGGCAAAATCACGTGCCTGCCTTTCGATTTTTTAGATGGGGGCAGCTACCCCTCCTCTCCCCGTCTCCTTCTTATCCCCGCCCTTTCGTCGTGTTGCGTGATTTTGGTGCAGTGGCGAGGAAGGTGGCGATTTTTCATGATCTGACCTGCATTCAGATCATTTTAATTATACGAAAGATCATCGATAGACCAAAAACGAAAAAAACACATCATAAGAGAGTTTGCCCAACAGCAAACACGATGGTTTTTACCGAATCGATCTATCTTTCGTAATTTTCAAATGGCCATGGGAGACTGTGTCACCCAACGGCGAGGGAATCACGAAGCGCCGGTAGGGCACTGGTTGAGTCGTGCATTTCCAGGGCGGTCTCAGAGATCCGCTGAGGTCTTTGCGGGCCCAGCTAAAACACGAAGTTTTTACGATCTTTTCTTGCATCCTTTCGACACATCTTGACGTCTAAAAACCAGAGCGAGTTTATGAAACCTTTCTGAACTAGCAATGTACAAGCTGGTACCGGATTTATCATGTTTTCCTAGATTCGAGTTTCATGAAGGTCAGAACCTCAGAAAGGACGCGTGCGCGAGAACACGTCGAAACGAGCACGCCTCACGGAAGGCACGCTTGCATGCGTACGAGAATTCGCTCGTGCCAGGCACAACGAACTTTCAGATCCTGCCTGTTCCCCAGTTGGTTCGACGCATACAGTAAAACGTGTTTGTCACGAAGGTGGAAATCACAAATATGTCCCTCCGTATGTTTCGCGGCGCTGGCCCTCTCTGAGCCAACACCCGCAGGCGTTTGGCGCTCGGCTGGCGGTCATATCTTTGCCGTTTACGTCACACAGCTTACCGGAATTTTTGCATCACGGTTTTTTCATGATAAAAGATGGAGAGAAAAATCGGCAAATTGATTATCGGCTTAAGGTGATCGTAAGTGAGCCCGGGCGCCCACACCAGACCTTGCCTTGCACGTGGGCGTCGCTTCTTGGAAGAACAAACCTCCATTGCTCCATTTCCGTTGATAGCAACAGCTTCAGATTCACAGGTTGCCCAATTCCGCAGACTGATTAGGCATGCTAAAGATAATATGATCCCTGTCAGCAGGTCAAAAGTTGGTTGGTGATTTCTAGAAGTCATTACCGATTCGAACTCTGGACGAATCTCATTTACGCGAGGGCTGGATTTCAACTCGTTTTAATGGAGACCGGCAAGACTTTCACAGATAAAAGAATGCAAAACGGGTTAGTACAGGCTTATCAGATCAGCTTAGTACGATACAGTTAGTACAGAGCAGGTTAGTACAGATCTTCGCGGCAAGAATATTGTCAGACGTGCTGCGGCAAAATAGCACGTTTCAAAAGCGATCCAACCCAAGTCAAAACTGGTGGTTAAACTGGCGACATGGTCCAAGAAACTGACCAAAAACTCCAAATAAAGCCCAACGAAGCTGCGAGAATAGTCCAGATAATGCCAGTTTGTTCTCGACCCATTGCCTTTTCTTACGCCACGGGCCGCGGTGACGATGAGGGGGGCTTGATTTCGGGTCGCGTGGTGAGAGGACGGCGGCGCGAGTCGCTGGCGATTCCCTTTCATCGCAGCGGCCGGATATCCGTTGGAATCTTGGAATCAGGGGCCGAAATCGGCCACTGGTCGTTGGCAACAATTGGACCGAGGTCTTCATTTGGCCGGATTTCAGAAGGCCGAAATGAGAAGAAAGAGCGATCGTTGGTCAAAAGCACGCGACCATGACGCGTTACGGCTGTTTCTCCATTCCCAGCCACCGATGAAGATGCTTCTTCACATTGTTCCTAGGAAAGCGGCCACAACGCGTTTGGGCAAAACTTGATATGGTAAAACGCATCCTGTTTGATTTGACCGAAATGACCGAAAACCCAATGATGCTAAATTTCAATTACCACTTCTTAAACCTACGGGCAGGACGGTGTCTGTCTCCTTGAGAGACAACTAACCTCTAAGTTACCATAGGCGCAGCAGCCCATTTCTCCTGATAAATAGCATTGGAAGCATATGCTAAAATGGGAACTGGATTCTCCAACCGCCATCAAGTGTTCTGCGCTCCCTTGCCCATATTTTTCAGCTAATTTCAAAAACGTGTCGGACTGATGTTTGCAAGGACCGCGAGCGGGTTGGGCGGAGGGGGGGGAGGAGGTATCGCCCGACTTTCTGGATTGGAGCGATGGTAATGTTTTTTCGTCTCCACCCCACACACTTTTTGTCCCAGAATGTGTGTGTATGTGTGTTTGCGTGCGTAGGTGTGTGCGTGTGTGTGTGGTTGGGGCTTTAGGGTACTCCGACTACATGGTCGTATGACGTTTGTTCCGGAGGCCTCCGCTCAGAGGTATGTCAGGTTAGGTCCCTCAGTGCCCTCAAGCATTGTCAGGACGCTTGTTTAGCACGGAAGGCCTATTACCGCGCCAGGAGGCCCTCCCGTCGCGAGAGGTGCCCCTTTTTGTCACAGGCTCTCAGCACTCCGAGGGGCCCCTGATCACCACACACGTCACACCACAGATTTCGCCGCCACAGGAGGCATCTCTGCGATGTTTGTTTTTGGTTCGTGGAAGAGTTCCGGTACTGACCACTGTTCTTGACACTTGGCATTTTCAGATAAACAGTTTTGTTTATCTGAGGTCACTCCACAAGGTCAGATCAAGGTCTTGACACTTGAACGTTCTGGCGGATCCAGGGGGAGCCTTTGGAGCCATGCTTCCCCACCCTCGTTGGAAAAGCGCAGGAAAAGTGCATTAATCTTCGAAAATGTCAAAACAAAATGGCCGAAACCCACTGAGAAATCAACATTTGGTAGGCTGAGTTTGACGGACAGAGATTTGACCCCTTCTCGGCACATGGTCTGGACCCGCCCTTGTCTGAACGATAGGTTTAAGCCTATTCCCGGAGGGCTAGACGATATTGTCGATTCCCGGCAGGGAAGGGGAAGGGAGGATACGCCCCCCCCCCTCCTGAGATCTCGAGAACTACAGATCCGATTTCATCGCATCAAACGGCAATCGATTTGCCATGACGTGAACTACATTTTTATTAAATGAAATTTTTCAAATTTTTTTTGAAAGGGGCGGATACACGGGCAAAAACGTCAAAATCAGGAGTATTTTTGGACATCTTATAACCCCGTTCGTTATCGACCGATTTCGATGAAACTGGCATGAATCGACAGATTATGGATATTACTTTTACCATTGATGAACACATCTGAAATTTTGAGAAAATTCATGGGCGTTCACATGGTTTCAAAAATAAGAAGATTAGTTTCCTAACAACTGAATGAACAAAAAAGGCAAAAACACTTTTTTGGCTTCTGCTAGTGATGTTATACTAAAGAAGTACAAATCGCATTACAATGTTTGCATAATGGTAGCATAGGCGGTGCCAGGGACATGAAAAGGGGAGAACTGTCATAGTCACACGTTCTTCACATCAACTTGTGAAATTTGACCTTAAATGACCTCCAGTGATCTTGGGGTAACTTGGAATGATCTCGTGTGCACTTAATATTACCTGTAAACGCTTTCAGTCATTTAGATTCATTCTATTTCCAAAATTTCATTTTATGGCTATTGGGATGTAGGGTACAAGCACTGACATTTTAGGTCATAGCTCCGTGACCCGACCTGATATCAAGCTGAAACTTGGTACACATGTATAGGGCATCAGCCTACGTCATATATATTCCGGGTTTGGCATTTGAAAAAGAGCGCCGAAATTATTGCAATAAAACCAAATTTTGAATTTTGACCTTGACCTGACCTTGCAAAGTGACCTCAGATGAACAAAATTACATCTGCACATTGCCCAACCATAAGGCTATACATCCATATAAAGTTTTAAGTTCTATCTTAAAAACTCTGTTTTTGGCAGATATTTTCCTTTTACCGTCAACATGGCCAAAGATGGCCCGAGGTTCCTCCCAAAAACGTTGCCTGGCTCCGCCCCTGAGCAAAATCGAATTTGAAATTTTGTCATTGCACGTAGAAGGAATAGCTAGGAAAACTGACCAATCTTGGTAAAGCTGCATCAAAAACCCTGGAATTGGCAAGCAAAAAACCCGAGGTGGGCGGATTCAGCCCCCTGCCAGGAAAAGGGTTAACCCATGTCCCGGCAGGGGGCTGGATCCGTCCCCCTTGTGTTTGTTGCTTGCCAATTCCAGGGTTTTTGACGCAGCTTCACGAAACTTGATGCATTTTCCTAGGTATTCTGTCTACGTACGTTGTCAAAATTTTGTAATTCTATTTTTATCAGGGGCAGAGCTAGGCAACGTTTTTGGGAGGCACCTCAGGCCATTTTTGGGCCCTCTTGAGGGTAAAAGGAAAATGTCTGCCAATAGCGTTTTTAAGATAGGACTTAAAACTTTAACCCTATTCCCGGAGGGCTAGACGATATGGTCGATTCCCGGCAGCGGGGGAGGATTCGCCCCCTCCCCCTGAGATCTCGAGAACTACTCGTCCGATTTCATCGCAACAAACGGCAATCGATTTGCCGTCACGTGAACTACATTTTTATAAAAAGAAATTTTCAAAATTTTGAAATCTGTGGATGCAGGGAGGCAAAAATGTCACAATGAGGGGTACTTTTGGACTTCTTATAACTCCGTTGTTTATGGACCGATTTCGATTTAATTGGCATGAATCGAGAGATTATGGATAGGGCTTTTACCATGGGTCCGCAAATCTGAAATTTTGAGAAAATTCATGGGCATTCACAGCGTTTCAAAAATAGGAGGATTAGTTTTCTAACAACTGAATGAACAAAAAAGGTAAGCACCCTTTTTTGGCTTCTGCTAGTCATGTTATACTAAAGAAGTACAAACTGCATTACAATATTTGTATAATGTTAGCATAGGCGATGCCAGGCGCACGAAAAAGGGGGAACTGTCATGGTCACACGTTTCTCAGATCAACTTGTGGCCTTTGACCTTAAATGACCTCCAGTGACCTTGCGGTTACTTGGAATGATCTTGTGTGCATTTAATATTATCTGTAAACGTTTACAATCATTTGAATTCACTCTATTTAAAAAAAATCATTTTATGGCTATTACGATATAGGGTACGCACACTGACATTTTAGGTCATAGCTCCGTGACCCGACCTGATATCAAGCTGAAACTTGGTACACAAGTAGAAGGCACCATTCGACGTCATATATATTCCGGGTTTGACATTTGAAAATACGGCGCCGAAATTATTGTGAAAAAAAAACAAATTTTGACTCTTGACCTTGACCTGACTTTGGAAAGTGACTTCAGATGAACAAAACTTTGTGTGCACCTTGCCCAACTATTAAGCTATACATCCATATAAAGCTTTAAGTTCTATCTTAAAAATTCTGTTTTTGGCAGACATTTTCCTTTTACCCTCAACATGGCCAAAAATGGCATGAGGTGCCTTCCAAAAACGTTATCTGGCTCCGTCCCTGAGCAAAATAGAATTTTGAAATTTTGTCACGACACGTAGAAAGAATAGCTAGGAAAAGTCACCAAGTTTCGTGAAACTGCGTTAAAAAGCCTGGAATTGGCAAACAAAAAAACCGGAAGGGGGCGGATTCAGCCCCCCTGCCGGGAATAGGGTTAAATGGATGTATAGGCAAATAGCTGGGCAACATACAAATGCAGTTTCGTTTATCTGAAGTCACTTCACAAGGTCAGGTCAATGTCAAAAGTCCTCGGCACCGCCTATGCTGACATTATACTAACAATGTAATGCGATTTGTACTTCTTAAGCATAACACGACTAGAAGAACCTAAAAAAAGTTTTTAATTTCTGTGTTAAGTAAGTTTTTGAAAAACCAACCCTTTTATTTTTGAAACTCTATGAACGCCTAAGAATTTCCTCAAAATTTCAAATATATGGAGCAGTTGTTAAAGCCTCACTCATAATCTCTCAATTCATACTAATCTCATCAAAATCGATGCATGAACAACAGATTTACAACTAATCCAAAAATATCCCTTATTTGGACATTTTGCGCCCTGTATCCAGCCCTGTCAAAATTTTGATAACTTTTTTTTTAAAAATGTAGGTTACGTCACGGCAAATCGATTGCCGTTTGTTGCAATGAAATCGGATGTGTAGTTCTCGAGATCCTAGGGGGGCCGAACTTCCCCCCGCCGGGAATCGGTCATGCCGTCTAGACCTCCGGGAATAGGGTTAACCTGCACTCCAGGACCAGTATCGTCTAAAGAGGCCTGCAATGATAAAGGCAGCACAGAAAACGAAGAGGCCCGCGAAACCCAAAAGGCCTCCCTCCATCCTACATCCGCCCCCTACTCTCGGATCCATGGCGCAGTTCCTGGTGACAGTGATAAAACATCAGTTGAAAAACGGTATATTTATTCGAAGCCCTCTTGACATGTGTTAACAAGGCACTAGTTAACTTGCGTCGTTACTGATCAACATTGATCCAGTCTTTGATAGTTTTCTAAACAGCCGGAAGTCCTGACAAACAGTGATTTGCCCTAACGAATTGTGGTCGTTTTTGTAGCAGCCACAATGCGAAGTGAGGTCTTCGTTGGTGTTTGGAAATGGCGGAATTGCCGGAACGCTCATGGTCGCTTTCTTTTGTTCAACGATTGGTCTTTCGTTCCATTTCGGTATTTGGCAATTTGATGATATCTAGGACGCGGGCTGGTCGTTTGGAATGGCTAGTTTCGGTCTATGATTCTAACACATACCCATCACCTGTCTTCACCTGTATCGAGGTGTGGGTTGCATTCTCCGACGAACGCCTTACGTCAAAGATTAAAAAACTCGAAACAAACCGACATTTTCGGTAGAGAAAGTGCGCCGACAGCCCATGGACCTCGAGCTGCTCCCAATCCAACCATATCGAAATTCCACGGAGCGTGTGGTTCTGCTGACGTTGTTGTTGCCGGACTGGTCGCTCACGCCGCTGCGGCGTGTTACGTTTCAGGGCCACAGAATCGCCAGGCTTCATTCGGCGGCCACCAAATGGATCAAGTACGAACTGCAGAACGGCACGTGGGTGTCGATCGTCACGTTCACGGATGTAGGAGTGCTTCAGACGGACTTCAGACAAATCGTAGACGACGCGTCGCGAGATGCTATAGCGAGTTATGTTCCGTCGAGCGCCACTGGGGGCACTTGCATCTGCAATGGCGTCCAGTTGGCACTCAAGGTGAGCTATGCTTAGGGCCTAGCCTAGGATGTGTCCATGCCTAGCCTTGGATGTGTTGCACTGTAGTGAAATAGGAAGAATGCAATGCAGTGGTCTAGCGGCATGTATTTCCTCTGACCCCCACTACTAAGGTCCTCTGGCAATAGGCGAGACGCCATGTAGTTCTTCCGAAGAGTGCTTCTCATGGCAGTCTTTACTCGTTGACAGATTCAAAACGATCTGTCATCATCTGCGGCTCTTGACTCTCAAAATAATGTGAGGACAGTGTCTGCAGACCCAGAAGAGCACGATGTTCGTCGCCGCTAAAGGCGATGGGCTGTGCCGTTTTAGTGTCAATGCTATTTTAGTGTCTGGGTCTGTTGCTAGGCGCGGCGTAGTGTAGTGGTTACCATGCTCGCATGGAGTCCGAAAGGTCCCCGGTTCGAGTCCGGGTAAGAGCGACATTTCGCCGTCCCTCTCGACAACCGGGTTGAGAGTTTGCGACGCGCAACGACCCTGGCAGGCAAGCACGTCGTTAAATGACCCATTTACCAACCAAGGGGTCCGTTGCAGACCCTGAGGAGGGCAATCGACTCGGGCGGCGTAATGATCCTGATGACGGACGGAGACGAAAACACCAACTGCATAAACCCGGACACTGACCAGACCTGGGACCTGACCGACCTGTACGACCCGGTGGTGGCTGCCGAAGTCCGCGTCATCACCATGGCCTTTGGGTACGTGCTGACTACCCCGGCACCGGGAATACCGACCGACCCGCCGCGCGAGCGCAATTTACCGTGTCCTGCAGCGTCTCTTGAAATGGGAACGGACGGCTGGCTGGATCGAGCAGGCACGGGAGAAACGCAAGATGTCAGAACTGCGCTGAAGACAGCACAAATGTTCATGCAGTGGATAGCTTCCATGTTAGGTGTATGGGCTGTCGATGATGAGCAACACGCAGCGAGCGCCGACTGCTTCACGCCCACCTCGGCTCCGTTTCGCGGCAGCGGGTAGAGCGGCAGGTCAAAACAAGGATCATTTAGCAGCGTGTTTTGGACCAGAAACCGCTCAGGTTGCGGCACTGAGCCTGGACGACTCCGAGGAACGTGTTTAACCTTATTCCCGGAAGGGGGGCTGAATCCCCCGTCGGGTTTTTTGCTTGCCAATTCCAGGATTTTTGACGCAGCTTTACGAAACTTGCGGACTTTTCCCAGCTATTCTTTCTACGTGCCGTGACAAAATTTTAAGATCCTATTTTGCACCTGGGGCGGAGCCAGACAACGTTTTTGGGAGGCCCTTCAGGCCGTTTTTGGCCTTGTTGAGGGTAAAAGGAAAATGTCTGCCAAAAACAGTCTTTTTAAGATGGAACTTAGAACGTTATATGAATGTCTAGCTAAATAGCTGGGCAATGTGCAAATATAATTTTGTTTGTCTGAGGTCAATTAACAAGATGAGGTCAAGGTCAAAAATTTAAAATTTGGTTTTATTGCAATAATTTCGGTGTTCTTTTTTTAATGCCGAACCCGGAATATATGGGACGTAGAAAGGTGCCCTCTACTTGTGTATTAGGTTTCAGCTTGATATCAGGTCGGATCACGGAGCAATGACCTAAAATGTCAGTGTGCGGACCCTATATCGCAATAGCCATAAAATGAAATGTTTGAAATAGAGTGAATTCAATTGATTGAAAACGTTTACAGGTAATATTAAATGCACACGAGATCATTTCAAGTGACTCCAAGGTCACTTGTCCAAAAGTCCAAAAGTACCCCTAATATTGACATTTCTGACCCCCTGTTTCCACATCTTTCAAAATTTCGAAAGTTTCTTTTTATAAAAATGTAGTTCACGTCACGGCAAACCGATTGCCGTTTGTTGCGATGAAATCAGATGTGTAGTTCTTGAGATCCCAAGGGGTCGAATGGCCCCCCCCCCCCTGCCGGGAATCGACCATACCGTCTAGCCCTCCGGGAATAGGGTTAAACCGATCCGTGGATTTAAAGTAATAGTGGAAAGCGAGATATCTCAGAAAATTGCCTACAGTGGGTAGCTAGCGCTGAAGTCATCAATAAATCTCTCCATTCGATGCCTAGAATTTCGCACCTGTTTCCTTCTCGTCTGGTACGCTCAGAGATGCTCACGCCGGCGGTTTGGAGCACCAGTTTACCCCGCCATTGTCGAGGGGGCATTTAGCGCCCTGCCTCCGACGAATTTTTTACATATCTGGCAAACAAATAAACGCAGAGTCTAAGCATTTTCAGTACCCTTTTGTACATCATTTTTGCACATGCTGACAAAAATTGGGAACAGGATCATCTTAGATCACGTCTTAATGACGCCAGCAAGACAATCGTATTTTGAGACTCGGTGTTTAGTTCTGCTTTGTCGTTATATTGTCAGTGTTTTTGTGATTGTGGCTTGCACTGCGTATCAGCAGGAACCTGAAAGGTCAATATGGTGCTCATCTGACCTGATGCTAGGTCAGATATGCATCTACCACTTTCCAGGTCTAGTAACAATGGATTTAAGGAAAGATCCGAATAAACTGATTTTTGGATGCGACCCTGTAGGTCTCCAACCAACTGGACGTGCAGCTTAACAGTTTCTTGCAAAAGTGCAGTATTTTTCATAGCTTGGCCTTTGGCGGTTTAATCCAGATTTCAGCTTAGCGGATAAACTGGTGGCGTCTCTTTGACGTTCTGGAGTACTGGTGTGGAGATACTGGCCTTCGCAATGTTGCGCGGCATTCCGCGGAAATGTGCAAAATGGGGCGAACTGACTCTCAGGGTTATCCAGAGATGTCAAATGGAGGTCACTAACGTAGTCGTGGTATTCCGAGTTTGAAAGTACAACATGTTACAAACTACAGAGTTACAAGACCGCATGTGCATGGTAGTTGGGACCGTTTCAAGTTTTTTTTAGCCCAAGGCTCGTTGAAAGTGTCTCTTTAAGAATCTCCGCGTCAAATGGGCCAGCAACATGTTGTGTATGACACGTCATAACCGAGGTCAGATTCCACCTAGCCTGTGATCTTGACCTATTACGACCCATGGTCTCGGTCTGCTTTTTTGTCATGAGGCGACTGGAGAAAATGGTTATTGGTGTTTGGCCTGACCTGTGACGTCATCGGTGGGCAGAAGTAAGCAAATGGATGTGTAGCAGAACTGCAAGGTTCGACGCTATTGATTACTCTGATTCAACCGGATTGGATAATCGGTTCTCGAGATAGACGTCGGGCGGAGGCGTTAAACGCCCCCCCCCCCCGTAAATGGAAGGTGGAGAAATACTCCGTCAGTGCCGGGCTAAGATACAAAGATGGCGCAGTCTCATGTAACCAAAGAAGTCGAGTTGCAGCGGTTTATCGTGATGAGACTTGGACCAGATTTTGGAAGATAACCTGACCACCGATACCGATAACCACCGAGACACTAACGCTCTGGTGGGGGCTTATAAAAACTCCTGTAGCTTTTCACGTGGCGAACGGCACGGGATTAATTACCGCACATTACTATCACTAACATTATCTCAACGGATCGGTATCAAAATCTGTAAACGATAGTTGAGGAATTTTACGACTGAAGGATTATTAAAGAAGTAGGTTAATTAAAGAATTGAATAGAAATAATTAATTCAAGAATTAAGCAATAAACGAATTTATGAAGAGGATAGTTGAAGCAGTGTATGATAAAATGATTATTAAAGAATTAAGTTAACTGAAGACATAAATAGAAATAATTAAAGAATTTAAATAACTTAAAAATTTCTGAGGACGATGGAAATGGAATATTTTACGAGGTGAAATGACGTTAAATACAAACAGAAATCCTATGAGGTTTTGAGATTGCATTTGGTATATGATAAAGAAATATCTCTAAGGCAACAGTCCTCCTCGGAAAATAAACGTTGTAACCTTATTCCGTGCTCCTGCTCGGTAAACCCTAGTATGTGCTGGGGGGGGGGTAGATTTCGCCCCCTCGCTGTGATTTCGAAAGGTATTGGTCCAGTTGCCTAGCAGAAAACGGCGCTCGATAGCCTGCAGCGAAATCTACATTTCAAAGAAATACTGAAAAATTTAGAAGAGGTATGTAGGTGAAAGTACAGGTAGAAATATGAGCTCATTTATACCAGCTTTATGATCACCCCTTTTCCCGATTTTCTCCTACTTCATGCCATTCTACCGACAAATGCTAAGTCTATTACATATGTTAGGAAGAGGCCGACATTCAAAATTCATGAGCGTTCTCAGCGCACATAAAGAGGTGAATTCGCTCTTTTTCGAAAACGTTAATTCATTCTGCATCATATTTGAGTCCAGCGAGACTATCTGCGTTCAGAAAACTTAACATATGTGTAAAATGCCATTTCATCTACATATGACGAATGCAAACAGACGGGTCCAGTTACCAAAAAAAGTGGGGTAACTCTCTACATGAACTATTGGTAACTGGTTATCATATTCAAAAACATTGTTAACGGCCTATTGTATTGTGCTTAAAGTTCGCATTTTCAGATCACAAGCGCATTACATTTTGAAATAATAGAATCATAGGCATAACCAGAGAGCATGAAGGGGGAAATCTGCGGGAAATGGTAGTTTTTCAAATATTCTGAATCTGGAGAACTTATTTGTGTCAAAAAGACATTTTCACATATGCCACATGCTATATTGCGCAGAGATTGCAAGCATTCATGGGGGATCCAATTACTAGAAAGAGAAGGTCCAGGAACTAGATGGTATTTTGTGCATTTTTTCGTAAATCAAGTCATAATTTGTCCGTGCGGAGGGGCTGCAGGGGGTGCCTACCTACCTAACATTTGCCTGGTCTGTAAGTATGGTGCGACGAGTCTCGTAAGGGCGCCTGGTCTGTGCAGGGGCGTTAAGTATGTGAGGAACACCTGATTTATACGGGGAGCGCTAAGTCCACACGGAATGCTTCATTGGAGCATGGGACGCTTCAAGGTTGACTGTTTGCTTACGTGGCCAAAACACCTTCCCGAGAAAAACTCGCTGTATTTCGGCCTCTTTTTAAACCCAGGTTTGAGATCTTTTTTCAGTTTCTCTCAAAAGCTATTTTTTCTCACGGCATAAGAAGATTCCCGCACCACGGGTCAAAAAAATGAGGGACATGCCCCTCTTCCGGGGCCCCGGCTGCTTCTACACCTATAAGGACGCTCACCATACAAACGATTCCAAGCCGTTTTGAAGCGATATAAGAAAAACGACCTGAAATGACCGGAAAGACTGTTGACCTCTCACACCTTCAAGTGTTCTCGAACATTTTCCCTAACAGTCCTGAGCCACGGACCGACCCCATACATCGTCAGAATCTTGAGGAAGAAGCCAAAATGCTGTTCAGAAAAAACGGCTCGCAGTGCCTCATCAATGACTTTGTAAATCGATGACCCGACATAACCTTGTGATATATATATATATATATATATATATATATATATATATATGTCATATATATCTGTACATATGCATAGCATTGTATATATGCATATGTGTATGCGTTCGTTACAGTGGTCCTGAAATGCCTTTGTGAAATTTTCAAAAGTGCTTTTGCCTCTTTGTGTTAGACACACTGAAAAATACGGCTGTACGAAATCCAATTCTGATCAACGTTTACCACTGTCACTTGACCCCTGAGTGAACTAACACGTACACTTGCATCTGTAGCGCATAAATGTCCTGCTTGTTTGGAGAAGGAACATAACACTAAATTGGACCTCCCTTTTCACAGCAGGGATGTAAACTGTAGTTGGGAATAGCACGGCGTCCGCACTCAGTCCCCTCCCTTACCCCCGCCCGCTTCCGAAGAGTTCTGAATGTGTCGCGTCAGCCGCCGCCGCCGGCGGCTTGTCGGCCCCCCGTGCAATTTTCCAAAAGGCGCACGAAGGTAGAAGGTAGGATGGAAGGGGAAAAGATGCTAGCGTCACCGGTGGTCGCTTATTGGCTGGCCGCTGCGAGAAGCGGGCGTGCGCTTGAAATGCCTGTTTGATAATTTTCCAAGCATTCTTAGACGACGGGATATGTCAGGATCGACCGCGGCTACGTCGGGAGGACTATGACGTGCACCACGAGAAGAAAAGGTCGAGATTTGGTCGATTGGTGCTCCGGTCGAATTAGTGCCAAGGAAAAGCAGCCTACGCCTACGGGGGAGAAATACTGCAGTGCCATTTTCGCTTTGCCGTGCGAATAAGCTGACCCAGAGGGAGGCCGAAACACAGACCGTCCGGGAGGTGATGAGGATGTTGAACAAAATCTGCATTCCCACCGCACTGGAGCGGAACTTGACAACGCAGCCCGACAAATCTTGACCAGTACCGAGCTGTCCTCGGAAGCAAATGCAGGAGGTCCACCCGCAGCTGGAAAAGGAGAACGAATTTAGGAGCACCCTCCAAAATCTCTGACATTCATCAAATCAGCGCCGTGAAGATCATCAAAATTCAAGAAGACAAGGACTTCCTTCAGGCCTAACGGGAGCCACGTCGCCGAGGCTCCATGGTGAGACTCGATAAATTTACTTCTTGGAAAAAGGAGAGAGCTCTTCAACCACAACAACAGGCCGCAAAAAGGGCCTGCCGTCAGGCTGAAGAGCAAGACGAGCAAGCGGTAAATGCCCACTTGGGATGCTCATTTACCGACAGCACACAACTGGCGGATGAGGGTGACCCTCAGCCCTTCGCCATTCCTTCTCCTTCGAAGCGGCCCTACAGGAAAGCCAAGAACATCGCCACTCCTGGTCTGGCAGCAGCCCTCGACCGGATTAAGCTTTTTGTGACTGCTTTGTGGTCCACATCGCATCGGCGACACGCTTGATCAGGTGGTCGCGCAGATCACAGAGGAGAACCATTGCTGAGGAAATTCGTCATTCTTCCTCTGAGACACCCATCCTGGTAGTCCACTTGGACGGCAAACTGTTATCCGACAATGGGAAGAAGAAGATGGATCGACACCCTGTCATTGCAACCGGCCCAGGTAATGTCGCAAAGCTCCTCGGTGTTCCGAAGCTCGCAAGCGGAACTGGTGCAGCAACAGAAGACGCTATCGCGCATTATCTGGAAGACTGAGAGGTCTCGGATAAGGTCGTCGCAATGAGCTTCGACGTCATCTCCAGCAAGACCGGACAAGTGCTGGGAGCTTGCACAATCCTTCAACAGAAGAACTGTGCTTCACGTGCTTCGGCCCGTCCTTGGAACTGGAGACTCCCTGGTCAAGCGCTTCAGGAGGAGGTGGAGGCACATTGATTAGAGCAAGGTTGGGCTCATAGTGCGTATTGACCTGGAACCAGCAGATGCCGAGACATTACTCCCCTCCAAGCATCGTGTCGTCGCCTTCTGCCGCGAGAAGCCGGCTAGAATCCAGCCACGCAATGATTATCTTGAGTTCTTGGAGCTCGCGGTTGTCCTCTTTGGCGAAGAGCCTTCACAGGAAGTAAAGTTTCTCCAGCCAGGTGTTCTGCACTGTGCCAGATGGATGGGGCGCATGATCTACGGCATCAAGATCTTTTTGCTTCGCGGTCAGTTCTTTCTGACTATCACTGAACTGGTGCACCTAAGCGTTTTGTCTCTTTCATCATTACTCTGTACGTCAGGGCATGGTTCTGCGCTCCACCGGCGTCCAAAGCTCCCGTGCACGACCTGACCTCCTTGCAGAGCGTGTTCAGCTACTTGGAGGCTGAAACCTCGAAGGCGACCTCGAAGAAGTTCGCCAATCACCTCTGGCACCTCAACAAAGAACTGGCTGGTCTGCCGTTCATCGACAGGGATATGCCGTGTGAGATGAAGAGGAGGATGGTCCCGGCACTCCAGGAACAGGGATCGGAGAGTCTACCCCAGCGAGCGCGGGTGCATCTTGCGTCAAAGGAGGTTCTCGCCGGGAAGACCATCGCGGACTTTGTCACGGCAAAGTCGGTTCGAGTCCTGAGGGCCTACGGGATCAACGCAAACTTCCCTGCCACCGATCCCGCTGATTGTGAGATAGCGCCTGGCTTTAAGGACGCCATGGAAGACCTGCGTGGAATGGCGGTGGCGAACGACTTCGACGAGCAAGATGTGGCTTTTATCCACGCGAACAACTAGTTACTGACGAAGGATAAAACGAGAAAGCAATGCCTTCTGCAATTCGCCGAATGGCACCATCGCCAGTGCTCTGAGGTCACAAACAAGCACTGCAGCGCCATTCCCGCCTAAATGACCTATGGCCTGAGAAGGACAATGAGAGGTGTCTTTCTATCCAGTATGTCAATAGGAGTACAATGATGTGCATTTTATGCGCATCACGTTCATGGTTTAAAGAACTGGGGCCCCAGCTACATGTTTGGGGCCCGTGACTTTCAAAGGGCCCATGGTCCGATGGTCAGGTTCAGAGATCCTTCAGGTATGTACATGAGTTTCGTGGGGCGGAGGGGGGGGGCAGGAAAGTCGTTTTAGGCTTTGGTCTCGCCATGGCTGAATTTTCTTGGGATCACAAGTCCATGGAAAATGAAGTCCTTGCTGGTTATAGATAGAATAGTCTTCGTTGGCTTTGATGGGTTGGGGGTGCAGCCCTCCTCACAAAAGAGTGCTACATTGGTTAAAAGTGTTGGATCAAGACCATATTTTGCAAGCGTGCTTTCTTCCCGAAGACCCATCAATTAATGAGAAAGCACTCTAGAAAAGGCTTCAAAATAATTCGTCCATAGCAATGGGGACCACTCAAGTGTACGTATATATGTACATTCTTTACTGAAAAGATGCGGAAAGCGCTCAAGATCAACTATCCCAAATCGCAGGCTCTTGACGCACACCGTTCACAGGAAGTTCACGAAAACCTTCATGGTAAGGGGCGGGCGGCAAACACCGGCGTGGTCCTGCGAAGGTCATTTTCCCTTCAAAGTGGACACAGTTTTTGAGTGGGGGCTAGGAGGGGGTAGGAATACTCGCGGAAAACAGAAGCGACATGTGTTTGTGACCTGCACACTTGCACGGATGACGCCATGGTTTACACAGAATGGTGGGAGGTCACGAACACAAGCAATGTTAGACGGCCGTGCTTTCGCTGACATTCGTTTGTTTGTTTGTGAGTTAGGACACACAGCCTCTTCGGCTCAGGTGTCCCGAGTCTCGTGCCCGATGTGGTGTCGTGCCAGGCGTCAGTCGCCCGACTCGGTGACGTGACGTCAGGATCTCGACGACGTCAGTTCGGACGTGACCTGGTCTCGGCGTGCTCCCGTGCTGTGAACATAGAGCTTGAGGACGCATACTCTGCTTGCCAGAGACACACCTTGCAAAGCTGACGCTGCCAGGAGGCACGATTGCAGTGTTCCCGTCCAGCGGATGTCAGATGTCTGAAAAAACAACTTTTTGCTTGACGTCTTGCATTAATTATTAATATCAATTTTTATATTTAATTAAATATAAAAATTATAGTATGTTAAATTAATTACATTAAAATAAATTTGTACTAAATAAATGATTAATTATTACTATTAATATTATTATTATTGCATTAATGGCCGTGGCCTTGTTTGTTTGTTTCTTCGTATGGATTTGGTCCTCGTTTGCACCTTTGGAAGTACACACTCCAGAACAGTTCCCGTGTGTGCGACCAGTAGGCAGCGTACGCAGGACGCGTGAATGAGCAGCCGTCTGTTCGATGTTGCAGAACGTCGGCTGACTCGCGTTTGGAGAAGTTCGCCGAGATCAGCGGTGGCAGAACTTACTTCATCAGCGACAGCAAGGCCTCGCTGGACCTGGACCAGGCCTTCCAGGGGTGTCTGACCTACCAGCCGGATATCACCGTTGAGACTGAGAAGGACATTGTGGTGAGCTGGTACAATGGAACCTTGAGCTGAAACAAAAGCGAAAACCTTGGATGGATCAAATTTGTGAGGTATCTGTAGCTGCCTTTACAGTAGGTTACAAAAAAATTGTCAGGATGTGTTAACCAACCGTTATTTATAGAAATGCTATTGTTTGCCAAAGCAGCACTAAACGCCTAATGTATTACTGTTGCCAACAAGCTAAGCATTCGTCGCATTTGCAGCTGTTCCAGCAGCACTTCGCCGGCTCTGCCGTCAAGATATTCTCCGGCATGTTCTCGATCGATCCAACAACAGGCCGAGACTTCGTCTTCAAGCTTGAATATGATGATTCGTCTACAAGCCAGGCAATCGACAAAGTGCAGCTGGTTTCTCCGAGCGGCCATGTTTACACAAACATTTCATACCATCAGAACGAAAACTTCGGCACCCTGAAGCTAAATCTCGCTGAGGTACATGGCTTTTATCAAATTACTGTCCGAAATAGCTGGACTTTGGCCAGCATGTCCCGGATATGACCTTGCACTCTGACGTACCACTCACTGTACATCATTTATTCTGTTTGTAAAAATGTGCAGTCTAATGGCTTGCTTCCGTCGTCAGCGATGACTTTTGTCCGTCATTACTGATCACGATTCCGGCCATTTTGTCGGCACTTGACAATTACAGAACGTGAGGACGCGCTGGTGAAATCAGGACCGAATCTAAGCTTACCCTCTCATCCTTTCTTTTTTTGTCGTTCTCCTCGCGTTTGATCTCAACTCAGAACCATGCTGAGTCCCGTGGCCTTCCTTTCGAAAAATGGTGCAGGCTCTTTCGTTTTCTCATCTGGTCTCCCCACGCCTTTTTTCTTGGTTTAAATCATGTTTCTGGGTTTTTTGCTTGATCATTTGCTTGCATGTTGGCCCTATTGGCCTTGTTGACTTATTATTTCTTATTTATTTATTATTATATAAATATTATTATTAAAATTAAAGATATTAATTAAAAAATAAACCTATTTATTATTGTATAAAGGCGTCACTCCCTTTCAAGTCCAGTAGCTGGGGTGTCAAACGACCTTTAATTTTACCCTTCCCCTCCTTCCTTCAAACAAGAATATTCAACTCTTTCAGCCACTCTAGTTCTTTTTGCTCTTTGCACTGTATTTCATTTCATTTTGTGACTTCTTTGCCGTACTACTGGTTTTTGTCGTACTTCACAAAGGCCACCGTCCCTTTAAGGCTGGAGTGACAGGGCCAGATCAGCCTGAATTGTACACAATTTATGCTTATATTAAAGTTTGGTGTTTAGGCGCCTGTTAAAAGGAATTTGCTTGTGGTAAGATCGACCTGGAGCTACGAAATTTGGTCCCCAAATGCATCGTCTGCTATACAGATCCACGCTACTTGACAGTCATTGCCAAAATGACAGGACTAAATCAATTCAAATCTCAAAAAACGGTGTCGATGTTGAAGGCCAACGACCAGGCTTAACATAAAGCCCATCGGTTTAATGTCATTAGAACCCGGCACCGCCTGGGGGTGTCAAATAAAGCACTTCCCTAGGTTTTTTCATCAATAACTTCTGAACCAGCGACGCTGGCTCAACTAAACTTTCAGCAGCTGTTTCTCAATAGATTCTACATATTTCGACATCAAAACCATTTCCATGCTAGATCAGGTCATAGAGATATAACGTTATAACTGCACCAATACATGCATGTTCTCGCCTCCTCGGGCGGTGGCGCGAACATGCTGTTTTTTTGTAATATATATTAATATTTTGTGAACATATAATATATTGTATGAACTACTTGGATTTACATAGGACACGGTCTCCGAAAGGATATACAACCGTGACACGTCAACATTAGAGACCATGCTAGGTCACGTGCATGATGATAATTGGACTGATTTGCTTTGTGGGTGATAACAGTGGTTGGCATTGACCTACCCCATCGTTCAGGTCAGACAAGCAAATATAACACGCCTCTTAGCAAGGATCACTAAACGCAACGTGAGGTCATCTTAGGTCACATCATAGGCTGATGTCAAAACAAATGAAATACATCGTTGTCTGTGGAAGATCGTTCAGCAGCAGCAGTGAGCAACTATTGCTCCTAGTCAGAAAAAAGAAAAGTGATTCTCTGACCCGACCTGGCTTGACCTTGACCCGATAAAGAGCAGACAGAGCAGATTCAATCGCCACGAAGTGTCATTTCAGTTCCGTATTTGCTAGTGAAGAATCCCAGCGAGTTATTACTGCTGTTTGTCAGCAAGAATAATGCACCCTTACCTGACCTGACCTATAATGATCTTGACTGGATGTAAATCAGTTGATCCAAAACTGACCATCAGAAGCTTTCATTTCTCTCTTTTTTTGTCACGTGGATCAAAACATCTGCGAATTAGTACCGGTCTTTGCCATGTAAAGTAAGACCAGTAATTCCCATAATCCAGCATTTTTGCTACATTTTGGCATGCTTCTAATGTAAGAAACTGTGGCTTTTCGTTTGTTTCCTAACTAAAGGCTCTAAGACCATTATTGCCGATCATATAATGCACGAACTGGAGTCAGTTTTTCCGAAGTCTTGTTATGCGTTTTGCATGACTTGTGACGTCATGAGTCACGTCACCTGGGCTTACGTGGTATTTTTTTTTAATCGTAAGCCTGGGGAATATCGATTGGTGGTAGACCGGTTCAGATCCGATGATTAGATCCTGAGATAACATCGGTGCCCTTTTTGACACCCCTTAGGCGGTCGCGGGTATAAAACACGCCAGGCGGTGCCGTTATGGTACAACACGTAAGCGTAATCTTATGTAAACACGTTAAGGCCATCTCGTAACATTACGAAAAATCTACAGCAAAGCCTTCTAACTCAATTTCCGACGGACAGGTGACACCTCAGAATTACTGTTGCATTCGGACCGTAACGGAGGATTAATTATGCATTTCATTATTTGGCGGGGGGGGGGAGGCAGCATCACGGCAGCACAAGGATCCGACTGCCCGTGGCGGTAACGTTTCTTTTTCATAAATGCTTTAAAATCAGAGCAGTCTCGGAAAAAAGTGGAAAAGGTCTGGTAGTCTCATTAAAAATTCCGATTCAGCGATCCTGGGACCTCTCAACAGCAATTAACGTAGACTCGGTGATAAGGCGTACCATTCCGATTCTGCACCGTTCACAGGCGGCGGTGCCTCACTATAATTTCACTATTTTTGTTCATTTTTGGCGCTTTGCTTTTCGGCTTTAGATGCCTTCCTTTATTGGCTGATATACTTTGAGAACTTCCCCCTGTTTTATTTACTTTTTGCTACTTTCCTCTTTCAAACAATGTGGGATTTCCGAGAGCCAGCTTCAGACTGCCCGCAGTCTGAACCTGCGACGTGATACTGATGACCAGCCAGAGGTCTCAAGACTGGTGGCAGGCGTCGTTCGCTGGTATTCCATCAAGGAGTGGGCGACTTGGCGCAGCCATCAACATTGGGTGCCGCATGGCCAAACTCATGTTTTGCTTTTCTTGTCCAGGAAGGCGACTGGCAGTTCAGCGTGTCTTTCAGCACCAAGAAATCGAGCGATGTGGTCATTACAACTACGTCCAAGGCGAGGTGGGTCCACCATTTTCGGAGAATAGCACAGTAAAAATGAGATACCTGGGTGCATGCCTGCCTAGTTCAGGAGTGACGGGTATGTGACACCTTTATATCCCACATTTCTGTGAGCCTAACACGTCATTTGTCGTTGCGTGGTAGCCATGCGCAATCATCTTGAGGACTAAATGTGTCTATGTAATTGGAATTAATATATTCATGGTTATGCAGATGGTTCTTCCCAGCATCATGGGTGATGTTATACAGCTAACTCATGACGATTGTCGGGATACATGCGCCCATCCTTGAAAGGAGGTTGTCAGCTAGGAACGGATTTCCTTCCGGACGTGAGTCCGTGGAAACAACCTTGGCCTATTGATGTAGAGAAATATTCTTCAGCGGTGAGGAAAAATCGCACTTTAAGGCGGCCAAACGAAGGATCTCAAGATGCAGTTCCTGTAGCGGAACGGGCGTGTCAGGGACCAGAGGGTACATGCCATGGCTGACTTGCCCTTTTGATTGGTATCAGTCCACCGGAATACGTTGTTCCCGGGCCACAGGCTGTCTTAGAACCTGCACGTGGCCAAAGCGTTTACCTGCATTTACCTAAGCCTTGGATGCACCACGTCCTTAAAAATTCACGGAATTAATTCCTTTACGCCATTAAATCACTGGGCAACAGCCGTGGCATGCTGCATATCTCGATAAGCTGACGTTCCCGTTGAACTTGCAGTTTTGGGCGTGCACAACGCTGGCACCAGTGGATCCGTGGCGCGGAAGCGCTAACCAACCGACAGGGAAGCGAAGGTCCCAGCCGGGGACGGGCAGGGGACGGGCGGCGTCGCGGCCTGCCAGACCGGCTTCTGACCGACTCCCGACCCGATCCTGACCAACTCCTGGCCGGCTCCTGACTGGCTCGTGACCGACTCCTGGCTGGCCCCTAAGCGGCTCCTGACCGGCCCCTGGCCGGCTCCTGACTGACTCCTGACCGACTCCTGGCTGGCTCCTTAGCGGCTCCTGACCGGGTCCTGACCGGCTCCTGGCCGGCTCCTGACTGGCTGCTGAGTGCGGGCGGCGTTGACAGGTCCCGTGACGTGCGGCCGCTGATGGTCGAGTGCTGGATCAGCACCACCGGAGACGTGACCGTCTCCGCCTCCACCCGACTGGCCGTGCTGGCCAAGGTGCGACAGGGAGACAACGCCGTGCTCTCCGCCACCGTCATGTGAGTTCCGGCGCCGGCGTCCGCGGCCTGCTGAGAGACGGGCCGACTCACCGGCTCAGACTGACGCCATTGGCGAGGCTCGGGGAATGCCAGAGAGCAAACGGGAGAGCGTTCGAAACGATTTTGGTTTTTCAGAAGTAAATAAACCTCGTGAAAGTAGTTAGAAATGAAGGCGCATAAAAATACACGCTCTGGGTTGAACGATAGAAGCAAGCGCAGCTTAGTCGGATTTTTCGTGCAGTCTATGCACACCATTCCACGAACCACGTTATTATTAGATATTTTCATTAACAGCCAACAGACAGGTACTGGTACACCACGCCAGCTTCCATAATATACGGCATGTATTACGTCGTTGAAGCAGAGAATGGGTATGTTACTTGGTGCAAGCTCACCTACCCAAATCCTGGGTTTCTTTTATTTTCCTATTATATGCGTTTGAAAAATTTATTGAGCCCCGAAACCATATAACCTCCTTTAGGTGCACAGTGCCCAACTGATTTGGCATAGCTTGGAAAGTCGTAGTACCGTGTTACAGATTTCGCTTTTTAGCCTACATATCTAAAATACCAAAGCATTTTGGTATTTTGTCTTTGCTATTTTGTCGTTCCCGTTGAACTCCCAGTTTTGAGCGTACACAATATCATCGCTGTCTTCTGTTTTCAGTCCTCTGGTAAGTTCGCCCAAATTGTGGGCAAAGGGAAATTGTTCCGTGCAGCGGGTCGCGTCATTGTCAGTCAGTCGGACGCCTCGTCATGACGAACGATGAGTTCGCAGTGGGCGACCCTCTTGACGAGGATGCGTAAAACTATCTGCAGGGCCCACGTGAGCACGCCATCCTCCTCCAGCGGAGTCGTAGACCTTCAGCTATTCGACAACGGGGTGGCCGCGGACGCTGTTGGAAATGACGGCATTTACAGCAAATACTTCACTCAGTTTGCAGGGAAGGTAAACATGGTGGTCTCTCTCTCCCTCTCTCTATCTATCTCTCGTTGCGAGATTCAGTGTGTTCTGGTTATGCGTGGTACGCCATTCGTTAAATCGTCGAACGTTGTTGGAAAAACAGAGTTTTGACTGGCGTTTTTTCACTGAAAGCCACTGGACGGAAAAGCAATACAGACGAATGTTGGGATGTCCTAGAAGTATGCCACTGACGAAGACATATTAAGTGGGGCTAAAATATTTGGCTGTTTTTCACAACGAGACCATTATATTCGCGTATACTCAGAAAAGTCATCATCGAGTAAAAATGTTACTGCGGACTGATATTAGCTATGCTCCGTCATGTTTTCACATATTACCCTGTATTTCGCGTGCCTGCCTACTTCTTTTTAACAGACACCCCTCAGAGACATTGTCTTGCCGGTTAGAAGAGGGCCACGTATGTCGTCTTTACAGGGCCGATACTCCGTCGTCTGCGAAGTGAAGAACGATGGAAACGCTGTGATCAACGAGGGCTTCTCAGCGTCTGCCGTGATGCCGGTGCCCAACAAAGCTGGCGCTTCGTGGTGCTGTGGCAGCTCGTCACCCGTTGGAAATACGCGACCCACCGGTAAGGAAGGACCATCTTGTGTGAACACCGTCCGACGCTCGTGTGCTACGAAGCTTCCGTCTTGAAATAAATTTGACCTGTACGTGGAAATGCGACGCCTCCCTCAAGGTTTTTGGCAATGATGATGATTGTGTCCTGTACAGCGTGTTGGGTACTGCAGCCGCCAGGTTTTTGGCAAGCTCACCGCTTAAGGCTGTACCAGTCGCCCTGGAATTTGGCGCTGCTGATTTTCAAACATTTGTATGCATTCCCCGGGCACCAGACATGTGCTTGGCTCCTCATAAAATGCAGGTTATCCACGTTTTGTATCGAACTCTTCGTTAATCTGGTCATCTGGATTTCTGAATTTCGTCATCTGAACTTCGTCATCTGAAAAAGGTCATATCCTTCCAGAGCTAATCAGTGTCATTGTTGACGAAACACTTACCCTGATCAGCTTACAATGGGAAACAAAAGGAGGGAAACCTGCATTCGATCGGGTTCCAGACGCAATATCAACATCAATCCAGACGGACATCAGCAGTGTGACCATTCGTTAGAAAAGCTCTTCAACAAAAAAAAAACAAATTCCTTGTAAAGGAGACTTGTTAATGGGCTTGATTGACTAAATAGCACCTGGTTCCAGAGTGCGCTGAGCTCCCCGAAGCTGCTAGTAGTATAGTTCGTGACTAGTAGCTAGTAGAAGCTAGCAACTAGTACTACTACTACTACTACTACTACTACTACTACTACTACTACTACTACTACTACTACTACTACTACTACTACTAACTGCTAGCTGCTAGTACTACTACTACTACTGGCAGCTAGTAGAAGCTGCTAGTAGTAGTAGAGTTACTGGGGTTTCCGCGTTGACTATCGGGCCCTCAGGCCATTGTGACGACCACTCAGCCGTGTCGTGCGTTTCACGGCACGCCAAACTTTCGTCGCAAGACCAGCCGCTGCCTGGATTCGAACGATCGGGCGTGGGGCGCGCGGGCCAGCCAAAAGCTCTTCGTAACGCCGACTCTGATCCCAAGCTTCGCCGCTGCAAGCCATTTTGGCCAGGCTGAAGGAGCGCGTGTGTCGGCCACTCGAATGGGCACCGCGCGCCGGGCGCCGCGCGCCGGACGCCGCGGCAGCGGACGGCCGGTGGCCGGCTGACGGCCGCGTCTCTCTCCGGCAGGCAACTTCACCCGCACGATGAGCGCCGGCGCCTTCCAGGTGAAGAACGCGGCCGACGGCAGCGTGCTGCCCCCCAGTCAGGTGACCGATCTGGTGATGCGCCAGCGGAACAGCAGCGGCGAGGAGGTGACCGTCTCGTGGACGGCCCCCGGAGCTGACCTGGACCAGGGCACAGGTGCGTCAGCGGGCGGACGGAGCCGTCCCTCTCACTGTCGGCGTCCGGCGACCCTCGAAACCGAAGCCGGCGCTGAGTAGTTCTGCTCGATTCGTTCCCCTGTGAGGCGAAATGTCTGTGTCATACCTAAATTTCTGGTCACACTTGGGGGAAGAATGCATTGAAGGCATGACCACATCTGTTTTCTTGTTCCATTCTTTGCCGTTATGGAAGCTCCTGAGTTCTGAAAATTTTCGTAAAATCAGGAATGGGTTGTTTCTCCTCACGAATGTGAGATTTTCCGTTTCCTCGGGCGTGACTGCGGATTTTCGAAAACTATTACGGCGAAATGGCTAGGATTTCAGACCGCCTCTGTCCAGCCTTTGCTGTAGGGCTGATGCTAAAATATCTGAAAAGTAGGGGTCTAGGCCCTCCCACCCCCTCCAGGACCTCCAGTCACGCCTCGAGTCCACGGCACGATGGGCGCCATTTTGCTGAGGCGCCGACCGTTGTCTGCGCCGTGTTTCAGCTGACCACTACGTGTTCAAATGGTCGAACGTGTCGGGCGACCTGTCGCCGGCGATGTTCGACTCTCATGGCGTGACGGTGAACGACTCGCTGGTGCCGGCGCCCGCTGCGCACGGCACCGTGCAGACGCTCCATCTGCCGGTGCCGTCCGACGTGAGCGCCATCTACCTCGCCATGAAGGCGGTGGACGTCCAGGGTGAGACCTCGGCGCAGACTGGCTGTAACCCGAGACCAGAAAAACAAAACAGTGTGGTGACGGTGGTGTACTGCTTCGCGGCAAAGATTGCGGAAAATCTCGCCGGCTAGTATATCAGTTTTAATGTCTGGCTCCGCCAACATGTGTACTGCTTAGTTGGACGCATTGCTCGGGGTAGCTGATGTTTTGAATCAGAGTCTGTTCTAAGCAAGGTTTTTTGGCCGGTCTCTGAACATTACAGCCGATCGCGCAATGACATTTTATATACCGAAACTGCAACAAACGTTTTCCATTCCTTGCGCCCTGGCCGCGGTCATGCTGCGGTCAGTGACCTTCGTTTGTTCTCCCGCAAACTGTCAGGTGGAGCACGGGTCATTTAGGTCCGTTTGGTACATGTACGTTGGGAGAGTATGACATTGCTTACACGTGTATCACTATCAACTGGAACCGGCATCCGTGAAAATGCGATGGTGCACGTTGTTTGCCTTAACCCTATTCCCGACAGAGGGGGCTGAATCCGCCCCCCCCCCGGGTTTTTTGCTTGCTTATTCCAGGCTTTCTAACGCAGGTTCACGAAACTTCATCACTTTTCCTAGCTATTCTTTTTACGCGCCGTGACAAAATTTCAAAATTCTATCTTCTCAGGGGGGAGCCAGGCAACGTTTTTGGGAGGCACCTCAGGCAATTTTGGCCATGTTGAGGGTAAAAGGAAAATGTCTGCCAAAAACAGACTTTTTAAGATAGAACTTAAAATTTTATATGGATGTATAGCTAAATAGTTGGGCAATGCGCAGATGTAATTTTGTTCATATAAGATCACTTTACAAGGTCAGGTCAAGGTCAAAAGTCAAAATTTGTTTTTTTTTCCAATAATTTCGACGCCGCTCTTTTCAAATGCCAAACCCGGAATATATATGACGGTAGAACGGTACCCTCTAATTGTGTATTATGTTTCAGCTTACTATCAGGTCGGGTCACGGAGCTATGACCTAAAATGCCAGTGCGCGTGCCCTATATTGCAATAGCCATAAAATGAAATTTTTGAAATAGAGTAAATTCGAATGATTGAAAACGTTTACAGATAACATTAAATGCACACGAGATCATTTCAAGTGACCCCAAGGTCACTGGAGGTCATTTAAGGTCAAAGGTAACACGTTGATCTGAAGAACGCGTGACCATGGCAGTTCCCCTTTTCACGTCTCTGGCACCGCCTTTGCTAACATTATACAAACATTGTAATGCGATTTGTACTTCTTGAGCATAATATGACTAGCAGAAGCCAAAAAAGTGTTTTTGCCTCTTTTGTTCATTCATTTGTTAGAAAACTAATCCTCTTATTTTTGAAACCCTGTGAACGCCCATGAATTTTCCCAAAATTTCAGATTTGTGTACCCATGGTAAAAGCCCTATCCATCATCTCTCGATTTATGCCAGTTTCATTGAAATCGGTCGATAAACAAGGGAGTTATAAGAAGTCCAAAAGTGTCCCCCAATTTGACATTTTTGCCCCCTGTATCCACACACTTCAAAATTTTGCAATTATTTTTATAAAAATGTAGTTCACGTCACGGCAAATCGATTGCCGTTTGTTGCGATGAAATCGGGCGAATAGTTCTCGAGATCTCGGGGGGGGGACGAATCCGCCCCCCCCCGCCGGGAATCGACCATACCGTCTAGCGCTCCGGGAACAGGGTTAAGCATGCTTCGAGCCATTGTGACGTCGGTTCCGGCACCTTCCAACCCGCAGCAGCATTAATTAGGACTTGCACTACTGCCGCAACGCGCGGCACTGAATGTTGTTTGCGTCGCTCTGGCAGGGCACTGGAGCGTGGTCTCGAACACGGCCATCCTGTTCGTGGGCGCGCTGCCGCCGCGGCCGTCCGACGACGGCGGCCTCTCCCCTGGTGCGATCGCCGGCATCGTGGTCGCCGCGCTCGTCGTGCTGGTGGCGGCCGTGGTGGGCGCCCTGTTCGTGCGGCACCGCAAGCGCGTGTACAATGTTTAGCCGAGCGTCAGTCGGGCGATGACGGAGGGTGCAGCGCGGCGGAATCACCCGCCGTCGCTGCGAGTGTCGCCGGGCCGACGCGAGCAGTTCTGCTTTTGCTCCCTGAAATTGCTGTCCCCGTTACCGCTGCTCGCGGATTGTGATCGCACAGAGCGCCTGGCGATTTTGATTGCACGGAATGCTTCCATGCACCTGCGCATCATTAGCGACTAGTCGTTCCGGGATTGTGGTTTTGTGTGCTTTTGAACGCTGCCGGTGCTCTCGCTGCTGGTTTTGTCGCGCAATGGTTGGAGATTTTCTGTGCGGAGACGCCGTGCGAAACCAGTTCCATCGCGTCGCCGCGATTTTATGGCCCTGGCTGATCTATGCTTGCTTGTGTCCCTTCGTGCTCGTAGTGTCAGTTTCGTTAGCTAACATCCCGGACTGGATCCGTTCATCCCATGCTTTCTGTGAATGGTCCTACAGCAGTTTTGATTGTATGATGAACAAGATACATAGGCATTCGGCCGCAATATACAGTGTCCCAAAATAAGAATACCAAAAAACATCGAGTAAAAAACGCCACGTGGCACGTTTACATGCGAAAAATTTTACACACAAACAAGAAAGCCTGTTTCAGTTTCATGGCTAGTTCTTTTTACGGATAAACAACATAATTTGTTGTATAAACTGTTTTCACATGCACTGATCCCATAAGCATATGTGGTTCCCTGTGGAAACCTAGCTCCAAACACAGTCGTATTCATTAACCCAAAATTGTTTTAAATCGAAGTTTCACATAAACGCTCCGAGCAACAACAAAAAAACAAAAAAACAGGGATGTTGAAGATGGCAAAAAAACGTAAAGCAAACGGTGCAGTTCATAATCTTACTTCGTTCAATCAGAATTCAAGAAAACTGGAGACTGTCGCCCGGGCGATGTTGAAAAACCCACAAAAGTCACTACGTTGCAAGTCTCAGGAACTGAATAAGACAGTCTCTTCACAGCAAAGAATTGTGAGAGACGAACTAAAGATGTACCCGTACCACATATAAGTTTCCCAACCACTGATAGAGACAGACAAAAAAGAAGCGCGCCAACATGTGCGACTGGCTTCAACAGAAGTTTACAGAGGACCTCGAGTTCCTGCGCCGCGTCTGGTTTTCAGACGAAGCCCACTTTCACCTAAGTGGATGCGTTAACACAGGGAATATTTCCTGAGGAAGCGAACGTCCTGACGCAGTCATCGAGAAACCGCTGCATTTGAAGAGACTGCGCAGATTGCTTCAGGCACTGTCGGACCTTTCTCAGGCATCATCGTTAGGCTAAGATAGACATTGTCGGACCTTTATTGGTTTGGAACTGGAAGTGGAGAACACGCGACAGTCAATAATACGCGACGCATGGGCGTTTGAGGGAAGTTTTGGACAACACTGGGAAGGAAGTCAAATGTCACGAGAGAGGAAGAATGGTTTCAAAAGGATAGAGCAGCATCATGCAAGGCAGAAATCATAAAACAGTGGTTGGCAGCCCGCTTCGGGGCTCGTGTCATTTCCCTGAAAACTAGCCTGTGAGGCTTTTATGGCAATCGCAGGGTGGGCAGAAGCTATTTTTGATAGTATCTGAATACCTGTCTGGTAACTGTTAATTTTGTGGATGTGATATGGATATGGATGTTATGGACAAAAATTATGGACCGTGAATGGCCTTGGAAGGCCACTGCTTGATTTTTGTATTCTTTCATAAAAAAAACTTTCCGTGGATGAGGCAATAGTATTTTTACACAACTTTTTTCGTATGAGCACTTAGGCTGGTTAACCAGGAATTTAGCAAAGCTTTGGTGATGACCTGATGCCGAATGACTTCATTCATTTATAAAAATTTTCAGTGCACATGACTGCTGTTCTGTCCTGACTATTTCAGGGTTAAACTAGCTTTCTAAAGCCATTCATGTCCGTGCTATGAGGTACGTAACCCAGGCTTCAAAAACCATCTATTAAACAGGTGCGAAGACCTAAGATCAAAAGCGTCGTGTTGAAACCTCACTTTTTGCGTGTGTGTGCATTATTTATGGCCTTATGCGAACATCTGGACGTTGGAGTTGTGCCGCTAGGTGAATTTACCTAAATGCTATGCGATACGAAAAAATGATGATGAAACTAGTTAAAGCGCCATTTCATGACCTGGTGTCAAACTGGCCATATAAAGGGACTCTCTTCTTGTACATTATCTGTAGCCTATTTTGCATGTGCAAGCATTGGTACTGCTTTGCTGAGTCTTTTTGTGACG
The DNA here is from genome assembly GCA_030062745.1 of Capitulum mitella. Lineage (NCBI taxonomy): Eukaryota > Metazoa > Arthropoda > Thecostraca > Pollicipedomorpha > Pollicipedidae > Capitulum > Capitulum mitella. The sequence continues at coordinate 31,025,993 of CP099841.1, forward strand.
AAGGTAGGCGGTACGCAAGCTTTCCATGGAGAACCGGCTGTTTCCTGCTTTGATGACATGGGTTCAGATGATGAATTTTAGAGGTCTTTTCGTTGCATGTGTGCTATCTCTGGTCTAGCACTAGTATGCTGGCGTTGGGATTTTTGCGCTGTCTTGTTTCAGCAGGAAGTTCTGGGCCACGCAAGATTTGACTTCCGTAACTAGTTTTGACCTACTGCTTCTAGACACTGTTTACCCACGCCACTGCCTCCATACCGTGCAATTTTCAGCGCCCAATCGAACGGTACGCGAATGCGTATTTGAATCCGTATACAAATGCCTTTTTACCAAAATGAGCGTTGACCGATTGCTCGTCTGATGGTATCAAAACAAATACCACTGAGAAAATCCGTTTTGTGTGAACTGGTATGCGGTTCACGGCGCCCGGAAAGGCAGTCGGGCGCTGTGCCCGTATCTCGTATGCGGGCGCCGAATGGTGCAATGATGGGAATGTTAACTCATTAGCTCGAATTCTATTCTATTTATCACCGTCAATGTTCAGACTGATCATCTAAGATAATCATAGGTGGGCACTGGTCCGTTACTCCGTTACTCCGTTACTAACGAAGTTACTTTTTTGAGTAACGGAGTAACGGGCCCGTTACTTTTATTTTACTGTAACGGACTGAGTAACGGAAGTTACTTTTGTGGTCCGTTACTCCGTTACTTTTTGGTCCGTTACTCCGTTACTCCGTTACTTTTTAAACTCCTTACAGGCACCGCCCGGCTTTATTTGCATCGGCACACGCCATTGACTGCTTGAATAGCCAACACCCAATAGCGTGCGGCGATACAAGCGCGGCTGGGCGCGCACTCAGCTGACAATCGCTGAGTAGACTTGTTGACAATATTCGTCAGCTGATAAACGTTGACGGCAAGCTGGCGGCAATGGTTCAGTAAAAAGGCCAGCTGACTTTGGTCTCTCTTGGGAGAAAAGTATTGAATTATGCGTAAGTTTGATATGACTTAAAATTATAAATTAACCAGTCGTCATTTTTCAGGCTAAAAGATATCAAAGTTATTGTCATTTATACTGGAACAGCCAGCTGACGGCAGTTTTCAATGTTGTCTCAAGTTAGTCACGGATTGCTTACCACCGCCACACGGTTCCCCGCCAAGATCACTCAAGGCTGTTGAGCACATGATTACTGCCGCCATGGCCTTGGATCTGTGATGTCCATGGGGCGATGGAGTGGTGATTGATTCTTGACTGGCTTGAAATTTTAACTACCTGACACTAAAATGTACCATCAAGGCGTCTTTACGCCGCCACTGGAGGTCGAAAACCTTGACTCCGAGTCCGACGGTGCCTCAGCTTCGGAGGCAGAGGACGAGCCCGGTCTGGGTCACCCATGGCCACATCTAGAAACGTACTTTGAGTTTAAGGAGGAGGGGAAAAACGTCATTTTTACGTATGTCCTGTGCCGACCGAAATCAAGGTTCACAAGAGTAGCCTTTCAAACCTAAAGGCACATATCAAGAGGAAGCATTATTTACGGTATTTCCAGGTGAGAACAGAATGTGCACAATAAGTTGTCAGTAGTGAAGCATAATTATGAAGCTTGTCGACTATTGCTTGGACTATTTGCCTTAACCATATTCTCTGCAGGCAGTGAGATTCACATTACTCTGGGGGGGGGGGGCAGATCTGCGGTAATCTACCTTTCGGCCGACGCTTACGCGTAATTTTTGGAGACGCGGAAGTGGCAACACAAGTTGTGTGAACAATTTAGCCCATTCAGGTATTTTTCTAAGCACTGGCCCCTACTGGATGTGTAAACTTACTTGGTTAGGTAACTCTTGAATTTTGATTCAGTTGACACAAGTTTGCCTTCAGCCGATACGAGCTAACCAAACCAAAAAACAGGCAAATTGAACCTCACAAAAAATCAGTTTTACATGCCCATCTAGGGCAATCCCTGCAACCATGCAGTAGGTTTTAGGTTAGGTTAGATTAAATCATTTTTAACTTGGAGGACAGGCTACATTGTCCATGCGATTCGAGTTACTACTCCTGCGTTCCCGAAAAAAATATCAACTGGCCGAAACACCTTTCGGCTGACAAATTATTTTTTGTAGACGCAGAAGTGAGGACCCAAACTCAAACATGATATGAGCCGTTGCCACTTTTGCACCTTCGGAAAATATGCATTGGCCGAAAGGTGAAGACTACCAATTCTGCCCCCTCCCCTCCCTGCCCTTCCAGAGATCTCGAGATGCATTCGTCCAATGTTGATGGGATGAATGCCATTTAATATGTTTCAACGAGATCTCCAATTCCGGACCCCAAAAATTCAAAAATTGCGAAAATAGGGCGTGGGGGCAAACAAACTCCAAAATTTGGGGATTTTTGAAAGGTCACTGTGGCCGTGTTTACCAACCAATTTTCATGGGAATAACACGGTTCAGCTTGAAATGTCCAAGTCTTTTATATACCGAAAGCTGAAATTTAAAATAGAAAACCATAGGCAGTTCCAGGGAGGGCAAGAAGGGCGATTTTTGAAATAAGAAATTTCCTTTGTTTTTGTTTGTTTTGGGTGATATAAACATCAGATGTACAACTAGCAAGCCAGTTTAAGTTTATATGTAGCGCTGAGGTGGATCCAGGTAAACAAAATTGGGAGGGCACCATAAACACAATAGTGTGCTCCCCCATTTTTTCAGTACCTGGGTGTGCGTTCGCCTGAAAATGTGTGTGCATACGCATTGTTTAGGATGTTTATGACTATATAAATGAGTCAGTGATCTTTATTTCTACTCAGAATGTCACGATAGTGGACCGCACAACTCTGCAGCTTTACGCACAGCACATTACCGCCGAAAACGGGGGCTTGGAACCGCCTCTGCGGGACCGATTTTTTTCAATGTTGACAAAACAGATGTGTATCAATTCCATGAAATGCCAGAAAATCTTGTGGCGCTGCGGCAAACAGTGTGGGAGCGACAAGCAAAAAGACACGGGTAGCAGAATCTGCCCCCCCCCCACAGGGAATAGGGTTAAATGAAGTGTTTTTAACCCGTCTCCGGCCGGGCTCAGAATGCCCTTTGCCCGGCCGGAGGGAGAGCGCGGATTTCCGCATCTCCCAGGATCTCGGTTCCCATATATCGCACGGAAAAAAGGAAAACACCGGCGGAAAGGTTTTGTCAAACCGAGACGAAAACATTCAAGAGTTTTGACCTCAGGTCAATTTTGAGGCCACCAGACGCCATGAAAGGTCAAAACACGTCCTTGGAATTAGGTAAATAGACACAATACCTTGTCCCTGAAAAGCTGAACTTAAGCGACATATACTGAACCGTAAGACAATAGCGAGTTCATTGATATCAATTTTGGCCTTTCACAGGGGTCAGGTCAGGTCACGTCATCGTTCCAAAATGTTCCACTTGTGAACGGCTAACATCCTCCGTTGCATCTTACTTATGACCATGTTTTTATAGGTAATTTGTCTTTTCAAGGGTGCTGAAGAGGTACTAAAGCACCTTTTTTAGTCTTTTATTTCACAATAATAAAATCCATGTCAGTCATGTTTTTTTGAGTCCTTCGTCGTTTGGTATTAAAAAAACGTCAGGGGTATCAGGAATCTTACCTCCACGCACGCGCTCGTACACAAACTAATACACACACATAATTTCAAAACAAAACAAGAAGTTCGCGAGACCGAAACGAGCTCTGAACGGAGACCATTATGTTCAGGGCGGATACTTCGAGAGACATTCTTGATCAAACCCAGTCGATAGATGTCCGCTGTTTGTCGCATTTTGCATGCGTCCGCTCCAGCGCCGGTTGTTCCCACTCCGTCGGCGCCGCGGGCAATGAACAGGAATTCGTTGGTTTGAACATTGTGGCCAACACAGTGGTAGAATACCCGCCGCGGCTGTTGTCCCGGCGCCGCCGACTCTACAACGGCTGGTGAGGGCAGTGGGCAGCTAGCGGAGTGTTTTGAGTAAGCGCTTTTTGTTTCTTCCCTTTGTATACGGAATGCGTTTTACAACCACAAAGCAGCATAAAAGACTTAAAGCCCGCGTTCGCTTGGTTTTCACTGCATTTAAAAAAGTAACGGAATAACGGAGTAACGGTAACTTCCGTTACTTTTTAAGGCAGAGTAACGGAGTAACGAGTAACGGACTGGCTTTTTTGAGTAACGGAGTAACGAGTAACGAAGTTACATTTTTTTAGTAACGATGCCCACCTATGAAGATAATAGTGATAACGCTGGCCAAGTGCGATGCAGTGCCGATTAGCGCATCAAACGTTAGAAGGGGTGTCTAGGTAAATGTTGGTGAGAAGATGACTGGGACGTCCACCAATGCGAATGTTAACAGATCATATATGAGATCAATACATTTGACTAAACTGAGAAACACTAAACTAAACTAAACTCAAATTCCATTCCAAGAATCATCGTCAAATGTTTAGGCTATTCATCTATGAAAATGATAAAAATGGTGGCCAGGCGCCATACAGTTACGATGAGCGGATCAAAAGTTAGAGAGGTATCTAGGAAAAACGTGAATGGGAAGGTGGCTGGGACATCCACCAATACGAGAGTTAAGAGATCACGTATGAGACCAATGCATTTGACTGAGCTGCCAGACAAAAGGAACTAAAAGACGTTTAACTTCAGATCACTCATAAACCTTGTATTTGCGACCGATTTCACGGAATGGTTTCACATGCGCGGGGTACGACCTCAGTGAATCACATGTAGTGAAGGGAAACAAAACGTTTCGTCCTAAGATCTTTAAACGGCAACAGCTATTGATCATTTCTAGGGTTCATGCCTAGATTCTATTTCAGGTAGAATCATACGTAAAAACTGATTTATTTACGGCAATGAATAGGTTCATCAACCGTAATCTCGAGAACCATGGAGAGAATCGGAGGATGAACGTCGGCAATTGACGAACGGTAGGCATGCCGGGGGCAGATGCCCTTTTCTGATCCCCTCCCCGCCTTCACCGTCCATGCCTGACGATAAAAAGTCCCATCTCTGTGCACGTTGTATTCACGAGGCCACGTAGATATTCTTATGCATAAACATGCTTGCTTTTTCGGATTTCCGTACATCAAATGTAAACTCGGAACCTGGCTAACAAGGGCTGGGCAGTTACGTTATTTTGCCGCACTCGTCATTGGTAACTGTTGTTCCAATTTTTGTGTTTCGAAAATGCTGTCAAAATCTTTATTTGCGAAAATCACTTGATTTGCAAAATTAAGTCAACTTATCACTCATCCTCATGGTGTTCAGTGCTCACTGAACGACGTAATAGCAACAGCTGCTGGAAAATGAAGTGTGGGACGCGGGAAATGCTGCCTATCGGCGCTACGCTAGCGACATCTTCCTTGGTGCAGCGGCGGCTACAGCCATAGTCGATTTTCAAAGATTTTTAGACAAACCTATTACCAGAAGGCATAAAGCATGATTACGTGCCACCGATCTGAAATCGTGGACCCCAATTTGCCACCAGCGCAGCTTACATAGAGTGACGAGATGGGGTCGCTGGCTGGAATCCAGGGGAATGCATTTAGGAGCCATACGCGTGTTTTTTTCTATGATTAAAGTGCGTTTTGGACCAGCTTGCGTGATGAACGGCATATATTATAATGACTGTTGTGCTTCGTAACCTTACGGGAAAGCAACGCACCATGTCAGAGGTGGAAAAAGCGTTGTTTTTCGTTGCTGAAGAACACCAAAGAACATGTGCTCCAAAAATATTTTATACTTTAAAGATCTGATCTTGTGCCGGCACCAAAAGGCCTCATTCTAACCATGCTGATAAACTTCTAACTCTGTAACCAATCGACTCTGTCTCCATTCCGTAAGACGCACGTATGATGTTATAGCTGCTTTATACCAAGGCCGCCAAATTAACCCGTATTACTGTTTGCAGACTTTTGCACTACAAAACAAAAATTATGCTCCGACACCAAGAACAGAAACCAAATTCCCAGCCTTGCATCATTTGAAAGCGAAAAAGCAGAAGACTTAAGAGCTCTGTTTGGATTCGAACCAGCGACCCCGGAACGCAACTAGCATCATAACCGCCGGTATGATGCCATAACTCGGCTGATGGGATTCACCGTCTGTTTGCAATACCGTCGAACAAATGAAGATCACGGCATCCGAACTGGTGTCCATTGTTGTGCTAAGATTAACGACCCAAGGGAACCAAATCATTTCTTAACTACGTAACAAAGTAGCAAGAATCTTATCAGTCCGATAAAGAGTCTATTCTCGTGAGACACTACAAACAGGATACCTTGCATTCGCCCAGATTCACTTATTCTGCCTTTGCACGTTGCATCGGGAAACTGCAATCTTCCAGACCGACAGTAGCCACAACATTTCTGGCCTGCAAGAAGTCTTCAAGATTTTTGGGTTGTAGCTAGATTTGGAAGCCGTAAAATCGGCCGCTGTACGGACCTGGTATGTCACCCATGGGTATGTCACCACGGGCTATCACCAAGCGGTTATGGACCGCCCAGAAATCCCTGATGATAGTGACACGTTCCCTCGCCAGGAGTGACAATTATATGATATCATATATTATGATATGTTATTTGCCTGGATAAGAAATGTTTTCGGGAGAAGGTCCACCTGAGGAAGTTTACTAGAAAACAGCGACTGAAGAAAAGACCGGGCGCCAGCCATTGGCGGATCCAGGATTTCGTGAAGCGAGGCGGGCAATGGTCAGCGCGGGCCCCCTCCCGGCGGGCCCTTCCCCCGTTTTTTGTTTCTTAGATGTGAAAATAGCGTGGGTACGCGTGGGTCCAGAAACAAATATTCGTTACTATATAAAATAACGGAAAAAATAGTGTCTAAAGAATCTAAAGAAATTTCGATCTAAGGAAATCTAAAGAAAGTTTAATCTAATCTAATCTAAAGAAATCTAATCTAATCTATCTAAGAATCTAGTCTAGAATCTAATCTAATCTAGAAATCTAAAGAAATCTAATCTAATCTAAAGAAAATTTGCGTTGTTTTGCCGCACAAAAATGCCCAGTTATGACAAAAACGACGGGATTTTAGGTGGATACGTCACTTTTATGCGGAATTTCGTGTCCGCATCTGACAGCTTTTAGATACTTGGTAAGGGCGGTCCAGAAGCCCTCTGCCCCCTTGTAGTTTCTGCAAACTTTTTGCCGGCGTAGGGTAGTTTAGGTTGGGCTCCCTTTAGCAATAATAATGGCATTTTGGTGGTCTTAGGCCGCCAACCATGTCAAAGTCCTCTGGTGGTCTCAGGTTCCTTCAGCAGTTTCACGTGTCCCTAGAGACGTCTCAGGTGCTCCTTTGGTAGTTTCAGAGGCACCTCGGACAGTTTCAGGGAACCCATCTGGCGGTTTCACGGGCGCTTTGACCACCTCGGGGTCCCTTCTGTTGTTCCTGGGGCATTTTTGTCATCTACGGGGCCCCTTAGGCAGTAGCAAAGGCTCTCTATAAGCAAAGACTCTCTACACCTCTCTGCCGTGGCAGAGGTGTCACTTGGACTTTTAGTTCATTCCTGGCAGTCCTTTGGACTCCGTTTCAAAGGTAATCGGCCAAAGGACTTAGTAGGCCGGCCTCACACTGACCCCTAAATCCAAAATAGGACCAAAATCCAAGGCCCGATAACTGGGCCTTGAAGGCCCAATTATCGTCTAAGGTCGTTGAGTCAATGTCATTGGCCTGAAGTCAGTTCAATGCCCACCCTTTTCCTCATATTTCTAGCTGTTTTGAACCGTTTCTTCGGCTTGCTGGTGCCTGAAATGCTTTCTTGGACCGAGAAGGTCACTAAACACGACATATGATGCTGACACGCATGAAAAGTTGTTAGGTCAGGTCGGGTCACATTTGGCGAGAACTAGGAAAAAACGAGTCTAAAATCCCGTTTTAATGACCCCTTGAGGCAAAAATAGGCAATGAAGTCGATTTTGCTGCCCAAAATTTCATTACGACACTTCCAAACCGTGAAATGACCTTAGATTACCTGAGCCCCTGCAAGGTCACCGTAGTAAAAGCCAAATGCATTCTTGGTGCCTAAAATGCATTCCCGGGCCAAGGAAGTCACTAAACACGAGAAAAAGAGTGTTGACGAACATGAAGGATCATGAGGTCAGGTAAGGTCACATTCGGGGTAAACTAGCAAAAAGGAGCTTGAAACCTCGTTTTCATTGCCCCTGGTGCAAAAATAGGCAACGATGCTGATCATGCAGTCCAAAATCGCACCAGCACGCTTCCATGCTGTGAAATGACCTTACGTCAGCTGAAGTCATGCGAGGCCACTGTAGTATAAGCTGAGTTGATATCCAGATGTCCAATCTTATTTCTTTAGTCATGCGTGCTTCAAATCAGGTCGTGATCCTACGTCTGGTCAGTTCATATGATCAGCCTTATATATCACCCTATTGATCACGGTTTTGGAACCCAAGGAGCTTCAGTCCAAAGTTACTCCTTACCCTTTTATTTGTATTGTTATTGATCCCCGACAGAACACGAAATAAAGCGAAGAAAACGGCTGAATATTAGGCTAGGTCACAAGGTCATTTACGTCCCAGGTCTGGCCACTGCCATGAGTATGCATAGTGTTGTGTATCATGGTCCTGTTGGTGATGTCCACTGATTACTCCCAGTTGCCGTGCGCCGTCCATTAGCGGGTCTCGAGCGCCGCCGCTCAGGTGCCGAGCGTCGGCCATTGGTGGGTCTCGAGCGCCGCCGCTCAGGTGCCGAGCGTCGGCCATTAGCGGGTCTCGAGCGCCGCCGCTCAGGTGCCGAGCGTCGGCCATTAGCGGGTCTCGAGCGCCGCCGCTCAGGTGCCGAGCGTCGGCCATTAGCGGGTCTCGAGCGCCGCCGCTCAGGTGCCGAGCGTCGGCCACCGTCCATTGCTGTGCGCCGCCCCACTGGTACCGCGCATCCGTCGCTCTGGTGTCGTACATTCGCGCGCCGTCCCATCGGTGCCGCGCGCCGGCCGACAGCTGTGCGACACGGCATTCCCGAGCCACTTCTGTGCTGTAAGCCATGGCGACCTTTGCAAAAAGACTGCCCCACCTTGTCGATATATCTAGTAATATCCTTTACTTGGCTTCCCAGGCATCCGAATGACCCTGCAGTCGGTGCGCCCCTAAGCCCCAATAACCAACCAACCCAGGCATCCGAGCACATGCTGCGCCGCCAATGTGGAAAACAAAGTTGTTATTAAGGACGATAATATCTCCACCCGGAGTTTCACTGAAAATGGACCTTGTTGAGGGATATGCAAGGTTCTAGAAAATACCCCTTCGACCAGGGACGTAGCCAAGGGGGCATGGGGCCATGACCCCCGAGCCATGCGATCTGCACTAGATATATGGCGATTTCGCAGGGATACGTAATAGTTGCCATATATTTGTTGCAAAAGCAAACATTTCACATTTTCCTTTGCGTTAAATATGAGGCAAGTTACATCAAACTGCTGCTTTTTCCTATAAATTGTGTCATAAGCCAGCGGCATATGACAAAATGTGACATTTGGCCCCCCCAAGAAAATCCTGGCTATGTGCCTGTCTCCGACGGAATATTAGGTGTCGTTTCTTTCAAATAAACCCCAGATATGAAGAGAACATTATTTTGGCATTATATTGAAACGCATTTGAACGATTCAGACATTTGAGAAACACCCAAGCTTTCGAAACCAAAATCGCTTATATTCCCATTTGCCCTCCATGTTGAAGGCGGCGCGCCGTCTTACTGGTGACGTCACGTATGACGTCGTGTTGCCGGGAACTTTAATGGGGGCTGAGGCAAATCATTAGAAAGCAGGATTGTTGACCTGATCAATGCATGCTAGTTCGTGATTCGCCCAGTGGTGTGCTTAAACCGAAGCGACCTTCTTTTACGCAGATGCTAAGATGCTAGGGCATCTTCGTTAGAAGATACGCGAAATATAAAAGAACGCCATGAATGTCTAATTATCGTAGTGACAGGTAATAATAATACATGTGATTATGTAATATGTATAATAATATATGATATATATTATGCTTTTTATTTTATATGTGATTATATAATATATAATATTATATAATACATGTAATATACTATACCATAATGATAAATAATAAACCGTCCAATGAAACTGAACGGTTTACGCAGCAGTTTACTTTAGGAAAACTCCCTTTTCAGCATGACTATGGCACATTGTAGTATAGTAGACTGAATGTAAACACGTCACATGCCACAGAAAGTGAACTACGTGGTTTTCAAGACCATGCAAACTGCGTCACAGGCCCAACAAATTACAGTAGTATTGCCGTTTTGGTGCCGTTGAGGTCCATCGTTTTTGGTTGAGAAGTCTTCAGAGTTCGCAACAGTATATTTTAGGGAGGTTTACTGGAACGCGGAAGGTAGAGCTAACAATATATATATATATATATATATATATATATATATATATATATATATGTGTATTTACTTATATGTATATATGGTAATGATAAAATGTTAAGCTTAAGCCCCCTGGCCCCTTGGCTCCCGGGCCTATGTACATAGATGTTCGGGACATCCCTTCGGTGAAGAAAATCGGTATAAACATCTATTAATATGTCCAAATGTTAACGTGTCTCCGTATGTTAACTTATGTTCATATGTTTTCTGCTCTGTTTCTTTTTTTGATATGCTTGTTTTTGGATATCTGCATGGGGATTGGTATCAAAGACCGTCAGACATAAACAATGCACAATTCCCAGTATTCTTCAGTAGCAATATGATTACCCAACAGTTAGCCTAAAACTAATCACAATCAGTAATATAAAAACACCTATTTAGGCAAAACGGAACATTACTCATGGTTTCCTGAATTCTCTCTAAAACAAAAGAATTATTGTTATGACCGTTCTCGACATTTCCCATGTGGAAATCGACATGCACGAACATAATGTTCAAAAGAGGCATTAGAGCAGCCGCTAAGATTCGGAAAGCCTGCCCCGCCTCGCATGGTAAACTAAGACTGAGAGCCCATGGCCGGCTCTAAGATTTTTATGGAAGAAAAACCCACGCCAACCCACAGTTAAAACTATGGATTTTGTCTTTAAGGCTAATATAACAGCTGCAGATGCTTCTAATTGATATTAGGAAGCTCTGATGAAGTGCTGGAACTGTAACCTAAAAACCACAATTAAATTTTCTGACATTTTTGTGCAGTTTCAATTATCAGATATCCCTCCCTGTCCCCCAGGGCTCAGCACCGATCAAAAGCATTTCAGTACATGTAAAAATGTCTCCAATGACTCCGAACACATTGCTGGAACCATTAAATCACTTCTTGCCAAATGTTACTCTCTGCCATCACCGGGAGACATGTGGGCGAGGTTTTAAGTCTATTCCCGACAGAGGGGCTGAATACGCCCCTACTCGGGTTTTTTGCTTGCCAATTTCAGGGTTTTTGATGCAGCTTCTCGCAACTTGGTCACTTTTCCTAGCTATTCTTTCTACGTACTGTGACAAAATTTCGAAATTCTATTTTGCTCAGGGGCGGAGCCACCCAATGTTTTTGGGAGGCACCTCAGGCCATTTTTGGCCCGGTTGAGAGTAACAGAAAAAATGACTGCCAAAAATAGCGTTTTTGAGATAGAACTTAAAAATTGATATGCATGTATACCTATATAGTTGGGCAACGCGCAAATGCAATTTTGTTCATCTGAAGTCTTTTAATAAGGTCAGGGCAAGGTCAAAACTCGAAATTTGACTTCATAGTAGTAATTTCGGCGCTAATTTTTCAAACGCAAAACCTTGAATACACATAACCTACAAGGGTACTCTCTACTTGTGTGTCAAGTTTCAGCTTGATATCAGTTCGGGTCACGGAACTATGGCCTAATATGGCAATGCGCCTATCCTATATCACAATAGTCGTAAAATGGAATTTTTGAAAGAGTGAATTCAAGTGGTCGAAAACGTTTATAGGTAATCTTAAATGCACACGACATCATTCCAAGTGACTCAAACGTCAATGGAGTTCATTTAAGGTCAAAGGTCACAAGTTGATCTGAAGAACATGTCACCATGACAGTTCCCCGTTTTTCATGTCCCTCGCACCGCCTATGGTAACAATATACAAACATTGTAAGACAATTTGTACTTCTTTAGCATGACATGACTAGCGGAAGCCCAAAAGGGTGTTTGCCTTTTTTGTTCATTCATTTGTTGAAAAACTAATCCTCCTATTTTTGAAACGCTGTGAACGCCTACGAATTTCCTCAAAACTTAGATGCCTGTGCCAATGGTAAAAGCCCTATCCATGATCTCTCTATTCATGCCAATTTCACCAAAATCGGTTCATAAACAACGGAGTTATAAGAAGTCCAAAAATACCCCCTGCTGATATTCTTGTCCCCTTGTACCCACACCTTTTAAAATTTTGAAAACCTCTTCTTTTAACCCGTCCCCGACTGGGGGACAGCTAACTGCTCCCCGCCCCTCAGGTTTTTCTGGAATTGCGAGAGAACGAACAAACACAGAGTCACGAAACTTCGTGTACCTTTTGCTTCATCATTTTTACATCTAAAATTACATAATTCTACATCAGTGTCAAAGTTTTGACCTCAGGTCAGGTCAGGTGCCCGACATCAGTGTCATCATCGGTGTCAAAGTTTTGACCCAGGTCAGGTCAAACGGGCCTATGTCCAAAAAAGTTTAGCGCCCTCTAGCTTTTTCGCAAAACAAGATATCTCAGTAATACTTTAGGGAATAGTAATCGTGATACACGCAACAAATCTGCTATCTCAGATTTTCCGGAATTTTCCGGGTCATTGACCTAAGGTTAAGCTTATTTTTAAGACATGTTGTCGTTTTTTCGGAAATCGACGGAATATTTCATACCATTTTTAGTGTGGAGTGAAGTAGACACCTAGTTGCCGTCATTGGGCAAAGTATGAGGTCAGGTCACGAGTAACTGTAGTGAGCCAAAATGTATCACCGTCAAAATCGATGATGAATTATTCAGAATGGGTAGAAAATGGCAGAACTAGCTTGCACAGACGTAAGTAATACCAGAAACCTCAAAAAGTTTGAAAAAGTAGCATATTTTGGAAATAAACAGGCTCTCGCGAATAAAGTTCTGTCAATTGTGTAGATTGGTAACTAATGAATTTTTCTAACATTTAACACTATTCCCGGCAGGGGGGCTGAATTCGCACCCTCTCAGGTTTTTTGCTTGCCAGTTCCAAGTTTTTTTTCACGCAGCTTCACGAAACTTGGCCACTTTTCCTAACTATTCTTTCTATGCACTGTGACAAAAGTTCACAATTCTACATTGCTCAGGAGCGGAGCAAGGCAACGTTTTTGGGAGGCACCTCACGCCATTTTTGGCCATGTTGAGGGTAAAAGAAAAATGTCTGCCAAAAACAGAATTTTTAAGATAGAGCTTAAAACTTTATATGACATCTATAGCTTAATAGTTGGGCAATGTGCATACAAAGTTTTGTTTATCTGAGGTCACTTTACAAGGTCAGGTCAAGGTCAAAGGTCAAAATTTAATTTCTTGCAATAATTTCGGCGCCGTTTTTTTCAAATGTCAAACCCGGAATTATATGACGTAACAGGGTGCCCTCTACTTGTGTACCAAGTTCCAGCTTGATATCAAGTTGGGTCACGGAGCTATGACCTAAAATGTCAGTGCGCGTACCCTTATATCGCAGCATAGCATGACTAGCAAAAGCCAAAAAGGTGTTTTTACCTTTTTTGTTTATTCAGTTGTTAGAAAACTAGTTCTCCTATTTTTGAAACCCTGTAAACACCCATGAATCTCCACAAAATTTCAGATCGGTGATGGTATGGTAAAAGCCCAATCCATAATCTCTCGATTCATGCCAGTTTCATTGAAATCGGTCAATAAACAACGGAGTTATAAGAAATCTAAAAGTACCCCCCATTTTGACATTTTTGCCCCCTGTATCCACAAATTTCAAAATTTTGAAAATTTCTTGTTATAAAAATGTAGTTTACGTGACGGCAAATCGATTGCCGTTTGTTACAATAAAATCGGACGAGTAGTTCTCGAGATCTCAGGGGGGGCCGAATCCGCCCCCCCTGCCGGAATCGACCATACCGTCTAGTCCTCCGAGAATAGGGTTAAGCAAAAAAAAAACATCACAAGAATCACTAAGATCAATAAAATTTACATAAATAGGTTTTTTCCCAAAAATAAAGGAACGCTAAAATTAGTTCCCGTCAATTTGGTACAGCACACGGCAGTGACGCACACCGACAGCTGGCGGGAGAATTGCCGTATCTTTAACTCAACGTTTCAGCGTATATATTGAAGAAATCTGGGAAATTAGACGTGTATCGGCATCCGCGGACCTTTAGTTGTGCGCTGGTGCCTTTACCTCTGCGTTATTAGTCACAACCCTTGAGATTCAGGCCCTTTCTCGGTCTCATGCAATCGGTTATGAGAAGACATATATAGGGCGTAAATTGCTCACATATTATCCAAAACTTAAAAAAATGAGGCCAGTTTCGACCTCTACTTGTCAGAAGCTTTCCAACGGTATGCTTATTTTTATCGTGCGACCAACCGGTCGTGAATTAGAGTGGGGCGGCCAACTGCCTCCCCCAGTCGCCCATGTTTGAAACGGACCGACGGTCGTGCGTGGGTTAAAAAGTGTAGTTTACGTCATGGCAAATCGATTGCCGTTTGTTGCAATGAAATCGGATGTGTAGTTCTCGAGATCTTAGGGGAAGGGGGGCGAATACGTCCTTATACCGGAAATCGACCATACCGTCTAGCCCTCCGGGAATAGCGTTAAATGTCTTTGCAAATATTAAGAAAGGGAGTGAAATGGAGTCAGGGGAATATACCCTATCAAGAAACCCTTGTAACTCACGCTTGGGTAAAAAAAAACACCCATTCGAGAGAAAAGAACGGGACACCCTAGCTGGTTCCCCTGATTGAAAAGTTATGCCATGATTTATTTCATTGAAAGAAACACAGTCGGTTTGAAAACCCCTTTTTAGGGTTAAGCGACCCCTCATTGAGAATGCTTGTCACTTTTAAAAGGGCGTTGACACCTCACATAACATCTCGAGGGGTTATTATTTCTTTAGTGTAATCTATTTTTTCCCAAAGAGAATGTAACGCTGGTTGTCGGTGCTCGTATTGGTCTCCGATTGGCGCCACGTCGGGCCCACCCCTGTGAAGGACTCGCGGGCTACGAGCAATGCGACAGCTGATCTGTACATGTAAGTCTGATTTGCAAAGGACGCCGGGCCTGTTAGTGAGGAGCTACTGATCCGTACGGGATGGGGGCGTCTGGCTTGCGTGGGACGCTTAGTATATGTCAGGTATCAAATCTGTTCGGAGATGCCTGGTTTGTAAGTGGTGCTGTGTTTGTAAGGGGCACCCGATGGTGCTGTTTCGGTTTTAAGAGAGCTCCGACTGCATGGTCGCATGCCGTCCAGACAGGCTCCTGCTATGTACGAGGGGCGTCAGACCTATAAGAGGCCCTGTCTTGTAGACGTGTCTCGTCTGTGAGGAGCGCCAAATCATTTAGAGACATCTCATCTGTACAGGGAGGGGGATGCTTGGCCTGTATGGTGTGCCATGCATGTGAGGGTTACCTGACCTGTACGAGAGTACTTGCCTATAAAAAGCGCCGTGTCCACGAGAAGTGGTTGATCAATACATGTGGAGGGACCAAACGCCTGGAGGTTGACGGTTGCCAAGTTGGTCAACTCCTCGGATTCCGGTATCTCTTTGGGATTGGGTTCAAGAGATGATTTTTTTCTTTAGAAACCCATTTTTTAGTTTTGCTATGGCATAAAGGGGCCGTCTGCAGCACGGGCCAAAACGAGGGAGGACATGTTCCCTGCGCCCCTTCCTAAACCCATGTCCAAAGATTCCCGCTGTGCTGCAGAAGCCGTGTCTTTATATGGCTATTCTTTACAAGGTGAGGGAGGTCGGGAAGTCGGCTTAGTTGAACTCAGTACGAGGTAGACACTCGGATTCAGGTTGGATTCCCGGCAGCGCGAGACGAGCGGACAGCGGCGCAGGACACTGACTTAAGAGCTTGGTCGCGTGTCAAGCGGACGGCGGCGCATGTTGCTGGCGACGGGTGTTTGTCGATGCTGAACATCTGTCTGGATCTGTATCGAAAAGCGGAATGCATTATGAGGAATTGAAGCAATAAGAATTAACCCTCACCCGTATAAGGCCTTCTGCATAACGCCAAAGTATGGAAGGGACGGCTTGGACGACGCTCTGGCCATTCCCACCCAGTGCGTCCAAGAGCGTCGCCGAGAAAAACCAGCGTGTTGCGCGTGACAAGATCTCGCGACTGGTGTACCTCTTTGTAAGGAATCAGGTCAACGGATGACCTTCCAGGGCGGGTCAAAGGTCAAAAATTGGCAGTAAGAGGTGTTTTTTTCGAGTCTAAGCGCAAATGAACGCCAAAGAATAATGATGATGAAACGGGACGGATATCACAGGGTTCTTCAATTAATTATGTGCCTATCTGTACACCACATGATTGCATTTTCACCCGTGGAATCCGGCCTAGGTCATTCTAGGTCAACCCTTGTCATTAGGGGTCGTCGGCTTAAATGTGTTTTCAGAGCTGCAGGAGCATTTTTGTGGATAATAATAGATGCTGAAGCCAAGTGTAGCATCTCAATTAACAAACACTATTGTCGAATAGCATATAAAGTTTGTCTTAGGTCATCCAAGGTCATCTTAGGCCATTCAAGATTATCTAAAGCCAGTGACCTAGATTAGCTAAAAGTGAATTCGGATCGGGAAAGAGAACGGAAAAAATGAGCTCGGATTAGCTAAAAATCGTAACTTAGACGACTTAAATGCATCTTTCGAGTTAATATCCAACACTAAGTCTGATTTTTGGTGTGCTGTAGTACTGCAGACTCATCACTCCGTGGCCGAACCCACTCCATCCGTCGGAGCAAAAGTCAAGCTTCCCTGCATGGCGCCCATTGATGAAATAAAACAAATTGCACCAAAATTGATATCATTCGATTCCTTACACCCGAAGCAAACCGAATATATATATATATATATATATATATATATATATAGATAGATAGATAGATATAGATAGATAGATAGATAGATAGATATGCGAGTGTCGTTAAAAACAACGGCGTATTCGGCGTTAGTTATCTTTTTTTGGTTGCCTTCAAGTTTTCAGATTATATTCTTCGTTTCATTAGTTTTCTCGTTTAGAACGGTGCCTAGGTTCATTAGAATTAAGAAACGCACAATTATGCCACTCATTCTATATCTTTATTCATATTAGTATCGACATTTCGTTTTATTCTAGGGCATTTTCAAGTAATAAGCAGCTGTGTCCAGGTCTTTCTACATTATTCAGCTTCGCTCTCACGCTGTACATGCAATACATTTTCCACTATCTGGACGCTTTTCTTTGTACCGTATCATAATTGTAGACGCATGTATATGTACATTATATACATTCTGCACACGTCGCTCGTAAAAGCACTAGTATACAGCACAAAACTTCTGGCCAAGACACAAAACAAATGACTCCTGAACGCCCTAAAAGCAATCTACATCAGGCAATATCACCCCGTTATCAACAGGCAAATCTACGCACGCGGAACGCTGTCTTTCTATGATGGTTCGCTGCTGGACCATAGCATAAACAGGCGGCGATAACCGGAACCCACGAGTGATGTATGCAGAATGTATACATTGTAATATACATGCGCCTGCATTTGGAGAATATGGTGAACAAAAAAGCGTCCAAATAGTGGAAAATGTATTGTATATATAGCGCTAGAACGAAGCTGAATAATGTTAGCAAGACTTGGACACAGTTACTTATGTCTGAAAATGTGTTAGGATAAGACGAAACGTCGTCTTAACCCGCCCCGGACTGGGGGGTGCGGTTAGCCACCCCCTCCCTGAGGTTTTTTCTGTGTTTGCGAGAGAACAAACAAACGCATTACCGCGAATTTTCTGTGCCTTTTGCTTAATCCTTTTTACATCTTGCCTCTAGTTTTTGACCATAGGTCAAAAAAGGTATCTGACCTAGATCAGGTCAAGTGCACCTATGTCCAAAAAAGTTTAGCGCCCTGTAACTTTTTCGCAAAACGCGATATCACAGTAAAACTTTCAAGTATTGGAGATTTTGGTAAATGTAGCAAATCTGCTATCTCGAATTTTTTTTCGGAAATGTCCGGTTCACTGACCTAAGGTCAAGCCCATTTTCGACATAAGTCGCCGTTTTTTTCCGAAAACTGACGGAATTTTTTGTAACAATTTAAGTGTCGGGAGATCCAGGCGCCCATTTCCCCGTCAATGGGCAAAGTTTCAATGACTTCCGACCACTGACCCGATGTCAGGTCACGAATAGCTATATTATGGGTCAAAATGCACTGCCATCAAAATCGACGATGAATGACTCAGATCGGGTGGAAAATTGCAGAACTGGCTTGCACAGACTTAATTAATGCCAGGAACCTCAAAAAGTTTGAAAACTATTCATTTTTTCAACGTTTAAGCACGAAAAACCATCGCAAGAACCACCAGGTCAAGAAGCAATACTTGGAAAGACATATTTCGCAAAAATTATCAGAATGCTTAAATTAGTTCCCTTTAATCTTATGCCGCCTTTGTCGGCGGCGCCCGCCCCGCACCGGCGCGAAAATTGCCGTGCCTTTAACTCAACGTTTCAGTGTATACATTAAACAAATCAGAGAAACTAGACGTGTATCGGCACCTGCGGACTTTTACCTGTCCGCTGGTGCCCATATCTAGACTTTATTAGTCACTGCCCTTGAGATCCAGGCCGTTTCCCGGTCTCATGCAGTGGGCTATGAGAAAACATATATTGGGCGTAAATAGCTTAGATGTTATCCCAAACCAGAAATGAGGCCAGTTTCGAGCTCTACTCGTCACGAGCCTCGTGAGAAGCTGAACAAAATTAAAAACAAAACAAAAAAGGAAAACGTAACCATGCAGGCAAGGAAATAGGCATATAGCATGCGTGTTCCATCAACTCTTACTTGTTTCAGGGGCATCAGCTTTCTTCCGGTAGGGGCCCCGAACAGGCCGCATCCAAAAGTGACCACAGATCGCGAATTTACAATTTTTTAAGGGGCCTCGTGGGCTGCACACGGCTAGCCTACCCTGATACAGGGTTCGAACCCTGCTAGGGGACGCGGCCTCCACCCAAAAGAGGGCATCGCGTCGACTACCCTCAAAAGTGCTCCATGGACGCCGTATGACCAAAAAGTCGGTGCGTCCCTAAGCCCCAATAATCAATCAATCAATCAAAGGCCGTCCAACGACCAAGACTTCACAGTGTTCGTGGGGCCTCACAGAATTAATGGACCAGGGTGACATGTGTCATACCGGAGTTCGAACCCTGCTAGGGGGCCCTGGTTTAGGTTTGAGAGAGGGCCTCCTACCGATCACAGTTAAATGTGGTCCAGCGACGAGGGCCTCATAATTTTCAAGGGTCCTCACAGAATTAATGGACGTGGCTGGCCCACTCTGACACAGGGCTCGTTCCCCGCCAGGGGCCCGGCTTCCTTCCAACAGTCCAATCCAGTCCTAGTGTCGATTACTCTCAAAGATGCTCCAGCGACCAGGGCCTCACACTTTTGAGGGGACATCACAAAATAGATGGACTGGGTGGCCTGCGCTAAACCGGGTTTCCAACCCTGCTAGAAGGCCCGTTTTGGTCGGTGTTAGGGCCGTACCGATTACACTAAAAAGCAAACCAGAGCCCGGGGAACTATAGTGTTTCAAGGGGCCTCACAGAATGGACCCAGGTGGCCTTCCTTAAAGTAGAATCCGGGTCTGGGGGGCACTCCAGCATGCGTCCGTAACAGGGCCTCGCAACACTCAAAGGTGACCCAGAAATTAGGAACTTGCAATTTTTAACCCGCCCCCGACTGGGGGGGGGGGCAGTTGACCGTCCCCTGAGGTTTTTCTAGGATTGCGAGAAAACGGACAAACACAGAGCCACGAAACCTCGTGGACCTTTTGCTTAATCATTTTCACACCTTGTGTCCAAAGTTTCACCTTAGGTCTAGTCAGGTGTTTGACCTAGGTCAAGTCAAATGGACCCGCGTCCAAAAAAGTTTAGCGCTCTCTAACTTCTTCGGAAAACAAGATATCACAATAATAATTTTAGGGTCTAGTATCTTGCATGTATCACTGACCTAAGGTCAAGCCCATTTTTAATGCGTCGTCGTTTTTTCGGAGATTGGTGGAATTTTTCATAACATTTTCAGTGTGGAGTGAAGCAGACATCTAGTTATCGTCATTAGGCAAAGTATCAATGACTTCCAGCCATTGACCTGAGGTCAGGTGACGAATAACTGTTGTGGGACAAAATGTACCACCGTCAAAATCAGCGATTAATTACTCAGAATGGGTGGAAAATGATAGAAATGTCTTCTACAGGCGTAAGTAATACCAAGAGCCCAAAAAATTTTAAAAATTGCATATCTTGAAATAAACAGGCTCTGGGGAATAAAGCTTCGCCAATTGTGTAGATTGGTACCTAACGAATTTTCCAAAATTTAAGCATGATAAACCTTCACAAGAATCACTGAGATCAATGAAATTTATATGGATAGGCTTATGTCGCAAAAAAAAAGGAACGCTCAAATTAGTTTCCGTTAATTTCATACTGCCTACGACTGCGGCGCCCGCCAATAGCCGGCGTGAAAATTGCCGTGTCTTTAAGTCAACGTTTCGGCGTAAATATTTGAACAAATCTGAGAAATTAGACGTGTATCGGCATCTGCGGACCTTTACTTGTGCGCTGGTGCCTTTACCTATGCGTTATTAGTCACAGCCCAGGTGATTAGATTAGATTAGATTAGATTCAGGCCGTTTCTCGGTCTCACGCAGTCGGCTATTAGAAAACATATATGGAACGTAAATTGCTTACATATTACCTAAAACTAAAATGAGACCAGTTTCGAGCTCTACTCGTCACAAGCTTTCCAACGATGTGCTTATTTTTATCGTGCAACCAACCGTTGGTGAGTTAGAGGTGGCGGCCAACCGCTCCCCCCCCCCCAGTTGGGCGTCATCGTCACCGACCGACGGTCGTGCGCGGGCCTCGCGAAATGGATTCGGCAGGCCCGCCCTGACAAAGAGTTCGGACCATGCTAGGGACCCAGACTTCCATCCGAGCGAGGTTCTCTTGCCGATTATACACGGAAGTAGTCCAGAGACCAGGAACTGGCAATCTTTAGAGGGCCCCACAGGATGGACTTGGGTGGCTTGCGCTGAACCACGACATGGGTTTTGAAGGGTGTCCAAACTCCCGTCCGTAAGAGGGCCGCGTACCAACCGCGCTCAAAAGTGACCAAGAGATTTAAATGTTTAACCCTATTCCCGGCAGGGGGGGCGGAATCCGCCCCCCTCGGGTTTTTTACTTGCCAATTCCAGGCTTTTTAACGCAGTTTCACGAAACTTAGTGACTTTTCCTAGCTATTTCTTCTACGTGCCGTGACAACATTTCGAAATTCTATTTTGCTCAAGGGCGGAGCCAGGCCACGTTTTTGGGAGGCACCTCAGGTCATTTTTGGCCATGTTGAGGGTAAAAGGAAAATGTCTGCCAAAAACAGAGTTTTTAAGATAGAACTTAAAACTTTATATGAATGTATAGCTAAATAGTTGGGCAATGTGCGTTTGTAATTTTGCTGATCTGAGGTCACTTTACAAGGTCAGGTCAAGGTCAAAAGTCAAAATTTGTTTCTTTGCAATAATTTCGGCGCCGTTTTTTCAAATGCCAAACCCGGAATCTATATGACATAGAAAGGTGCCCTCTACTTGTGTAGCAAGTTTCAGCTTGATATCGGGTCGGGTCACGGAGCTATGACCTAAAATGTCAGTGCGCGTACCCTATATCGCAAAAGCCAAAAAATGAATTTTTTGGAATAGTGTGAATTCAATCGATTAAAAACGTTTACAGATAATATTGAATGCACACGACATCATTCCAGGTGACCCCAAGGTCACTGGAGGTCATTTAAGGCCAAAGGTCACAAGTTGATCTGAAGAACGTGTGACCATGACAGTTCCCCTTTTTTTATGTCCCTGGCACCGCCTATGTTAACATTATACAAACATTGTAATGCGATTTGTACTTCTTTAGCATAACATGACTAGCAGAAGCTAAAAAAGTGTTTTGGTCTCTTTTGTTCATTCCGTTATTAGAAAACTAATCCCCTATTTTTAAAACCCTGTGAACGCCCATGAATTTTCTCAAATTTCAAATTTGCATACCCATGGTAAAAGTCCTATCCATAATCTCTCGATTGATGCCAGTTTTATCGAAATCGGTCCGTAAACAACGGAGTTATAAGAAGTCCAAAAGCACCCCCATTTTTACATTTTTGCCCCCCTGTACCCAAAAAATTTCAAAATTTTGAAAATTTCTTTTTATAAAAATGTAGTTAACGTCACGGCAAATCGATTGCCGTTTGTTGCGATGAAATCGGATTAGTAGTTCTCGAGATCTCAGGGGGAGGGGGCCGAATCCGCCCCCTCCCCTGCCGGGAATCGGCCATACCGTCTAGCCCTCCGGGAATAGGGTTAAGGCACATCGCAGAATAAACCTGGGTGGCCTGCGCTGCACCGGTGTCAACCCCACCCTACTAGAGGGTCCCAGCTTCGATTCATGGAAGGACCTCACAATGTTTACACCTAAAACAGCCTAGAGACAGGAAATCTGACATTTTTTAGGGGTCTCACAGAATGAACCCAGGTGGCCTGGGTCCATTCTGTCACTGGACCGTAGTCCTGACCCTGTCTCAGGGCCACGGCTTCCGTCCGGAAAAGGGTCGGGTTGGTTATTGGGTTAGCTAACGGCGCTCTCGACGAAAAATGGGGATTTGTGTTTCCTGAAGGACCCGCAGTCCCTCTCCCATCATGGTTTTGAGATATAGCATACGCCTCTGAGTGATGCATGTAAAAAAATACACAAAAAACGCATTTAACCCCCCCTTCCCATCATTTTTAGAGTCCTCCGCTTATACTCTTCATTATCAGGGCCATTCGCGTCGCAGCCGGGCACGCCGGTTATCGCGGGGACGGCGAAACGTCACCATTACTCGATCAAAATTATGAGAACTCATCTTTGAGCGAAGTCCAATTGAGATAAATACAACAAAGACGGATCTGCCAGGATTGCTCCCTTTCATCTCCGATTTTGATAGCAGTGCATTTTGACCCACAACAATTATTGCTGACCCGACCTCAGGTCAGTGATCGGAGGTCATTAGGACTTTGCCCATTGACGGAAACTGGGTATTTGGATCTCCCCAGACCCAAATTGTAAAAAAAAAAATCCGCCAATTTTCGAAAAAACGACAACTTATGTT